>JAQFVV010000005.1:15623456-15768690 GCA_028023455.1 Epiperipatus broadwayi | reverse complement strand
ACTACTACTCACTACTACTACCACTACTCACTACTACTACTACTACTACTACTACCACTACTACTACTACTACTACTACCAATACCAATACTACTACTACTACCTACTACTACTACCACTACTACTACTACTACTACTAACTACTAATAATTACCACAATACTACTACTACTACTACTACTACTACTACTACTACTACTACTACTACTACTACTACTACTACTACTACTACTACTACTACTACTACTACTACTACTACTACTACTACTACTACTACTACTACTACTACTACTACTACTACTACTACTACTACTACTACTACTACTACTACTACTACTACTACTACTACTACTACTACTACTACTACTACTACTACTACTACTACTACTACTACTACTACTACTACTACCATTAATTAACTACTACTATTATTACTAGATTTTAAAAGTTTTGTTATTATTATGTCTATATTGTTATTACAAACTTAAAAAATATTACATAATTTTATATTCTGATTACATGTTAAAAAAACTTTCACATATTTGATTTTTATATATATATATATAAAATAGTAGGCAAATATTATATGAATCATAAAGAAGAAAATAAAATTAGGCATGTAAATTAATAGATTAAGCTATTCATTGATGATTGTAAGTTTTTTTAGTCCATTGCTGATTTTGTTTTGCAACATTTATGGATTGTGGAGATAATTTTATGAGGCTCCAGGTGGCATTGACTATTATCTTGCAGTGAAAGAATGATCTCTCAGTTTAATTTTTAGCGATTTTATTTTCTAGAGAGATTTACATTTTCATGATTTTGGATTAAAACAGTGTGACATCTTAAGAAGACAGAGAGTAAATAAGATAAAAGATGGACAGCCTTATATTGGGAAATATTTCCTTTTGAATATTTTTCTATTGGAGAAGATCTCGCTACATTGAGTCTTAGAATTGTAAATGATGTGGATATCAATCTTGTCTATATATATGTAAGTCATTTAACGTGATAGCTGTGAAAAACGTTTGAGATTGCATTCCATGTTTTCCTACCGACGTCCAAAGTTAGATGATAGGTGGAATGCTATTAGGTATCTTCCTCTCTATTAAAAAGAAATCACTGTTGGCAATGCCATCAATTGTTGAACTCTATTTAGGAAAGTCCAGCCATTTAGGTTCTCAAAACGTAAAATGGGGTAACTTTTTATTGTCAAGATTTAAGTTTATTGGATTTAAGTGTACTCTCTATTGTTTGTTTCAGATCTGTAAGTTGGTCATATTTTGACATGTAATCCCAAGTACTTAAATTTTTGCTGTAAGCATATTATTCTGGTAATTTTAGTATGTGTATTAAGGTTGGTAAATTATTATGTAATGAACCGATTAACTATTTAGTTGTGGAAGTATGTCGGTAGGAGATAGTTGGAATGGAAACCTGAGTGTACTGAAAGTTGTGCAGATTTTTAAAGTAGTTGTAATATATAGACTTTGATAGTAGTGGTATTATTTGGCTGAATGCAAAATGCAGGCCATTAACTTTTAATCTTTTGGAGTTTCCATTAATGCATATATGAAAATTAGTCTTCTAGTTTTAGGCTGAATACTTCAGTACCAGATAATTGATTTTCTAAGTTGAATGAGGTAGTAAGTGGAATGCGTAAGGTGAATAGAAACTAATCTTTGGGTGGATAGATTCATCAAAGGTTTGTTAATTATGACATATCACTATTTGTATTTCGGAATGCTTTCAGCTATTAGTTAGATGGTACCTTTTGTATAGGAAATGATTAACTGATTTTGTTAATACGTATTCGTCGTATTTTCAATTGATTGACTGGATGGGTATTTCCCAAGTATAAGTTACGATATCATTTTCAACCTTATTGTTAACTGGTTTTAGTAAATATGACTATGTGGCAACATTTTTTGAGATTGAATTTTTGATTATAATCTTTTTAATTGTATTTTTACTACGTTATCGTAGTTTTAGTAACAATTGTAACTGTGAGGAGAAAAACAGTTATGTCATCCTTAAGAATGAAATAATGATGACTATGTTTTAATTTACCCACCATAGTGTAATCTTGTGTATCTATTAGCTCGATTCAGTACGAAGTACGAAAATATTATACTAAAGATGAAGAGATACACTATAGGGTGAACCTTGGGAACTGAATTGATAGTAGATGAATTCTATATGACATTTTCCATTTAAAATTATGTGAATGTTTCTACGATAAAGATATTAGCTCAAATGACATAATTGGGAATCAGGATTCATGTTCATAACATAGCTAATTACTAATGAGTCTCATTCAAAATGGAAACTAACCAGCGTTTCTAATGACTCTGACCATACTGCATTATAAAGCAGCTTTCGATGTAAGTGGCGGCACGTCATCATTAACAGGTGTTCGTAATATGAGGAAATGATATGCGGCTCGGCAGGATAAATTTATCTTTACTAAACTGAAACTTTAAAGACAGAGGAATAGAAGATGTCGTGATTTTATCTTTAATTAATAGACATTATTATTTTAATGATTGTAAGATACGTTGATAAGGTTCAACATCATAAGAGCGGCAGTAAATACGCGCTTGCAGCGAGGCAAATGAAGTAATATATACAGAGTAGCCCATACTGTAATTAATTTGATAAGTACAAAGTAAGGTTGCAAAATCATGCAACATTAAGCGGGTACGGAAAACAACAATATGCAATTTTACAATGGCATAAATCTCGACGGTTTATCGTGAATAATGCACTTTATTTGCAATGTCTTTCTTATGATTACGCCAATGATAGCTCATGACACACCAAAATGAAAGTGATGCTGAGCACTGCAAGAATATTTGAACTTGAGCTTTCTTTATCATTCTAATCAGCAAAAAAATAATTAACCAAATACAGTAAAAAATTAGCTTCATTAATAATGACACATGAAGAGTAGCTAAATGTTGAATATAGAAAAATGCATCCATTTGATATACGTTCCTTTGACTTTAGCCTGCTGGTGCTTTAGTAAATACGAATATTTTGGGGAAAGATAATTATTAAACTAAGCAGAAGGTTCCATGAACTTTGTTTTAGCAACACAGTAATAACTTGAATTGGGGTTTTATATGTAGCTTTTTAAGCTTCATTAGTTATACAGAATATCGCAATTTTTTGTTAGCTACGATGATAGCTTTATTTCTCATGTTATGGTCGAAACATTGTTAGAAGAGAAAAATATTAGCATTAGTTAAGTCAGCTTCTGTTAATTAATGAAAGAAAGTCAATCTTTTTTTAAAATAAATACATACCAGACATTGATATTTTATGATGACGCTGCAGAGTTTTAATAATAAATGGGCATTGTATTGTTCAGTAAAAGTGTTGACGGCATCTGCGTATATCTAAATTTAATAACGACATTAAGGGCATGGATGGTCAGAAAGCTACTGGGTTTAGGGAGGGTGACTATAAAAGTGCAATCTCAGGGAGAGTAAAAGAGTAGATCTATTAGTGATGAAATGATTTTAGTGAAAAAATGATATTGCATTTGATGAAAAGAAACCTTCTGAGCTCATTAGCCTTTGTTAATTTTATGAAGATATTTTCATCGTAAAGTCTTGGTATGCATATATTAAAGTCACTCAAGAGAATTATGTGGGGTGTGGATTTGTTGCTAGTGTACAAATTAATTATGTTAATAAGCTGGTGAAGGAGTATTGATTGATTATATAAGTGTAATGCTATAATATTTATTGTGCATGCTGCATTAAGAAGAGTGATGATAATCATGTGTTGATCAATGATATAAGATGTTGAAAGATTGAATGGAGAATTCTTATTGATGAGTACTCCTATTCCTGCAGCTGAATAGTTTGATGGAAAATCTGGTATATCCAAACTTGGCAAGATGCTTCAGGTTTAAAAGGAGAATTTACTGGTACTGGTTTCTGTAAGAAAAAGAATACAGTGGTGTGAATTGCCGAATCCAGCTGGTAATGGCAAACATTCTATGGGGTGAGTTTATCCCTCTGGACATTAACTCTCAGTAATTGATACTAGCATGGAGTAATTCTAGATTGTACAATGATTATGGTAATTTGTTGTATATGCATAATGTTTGCAGTTGTTAAATGATCTTGGTAGTGGAATGCAAGATTTTATGGAGTAAGTATAGTCATATGAAGACTGGAAACAGTTCTGATTCAATGTAACAGTGGGAGAGGATGTTAAAGTTAAAGGAAGGTAATAATTTTTGTACAGTATATAATGATGAATAGATATAGCATGTTTAATAATAGAAGGAAAAATGTGTATTAGTGAGTTTATAATTTATAGATATATGTGTCTGTTTATTATAACGTTTATGCTTATTTAGTTTACGGGTATAAGATGTAATTATGTGCGGTTGTTTGTCATGTAGTGTGTGTATAATATTATTAATGTGATATATGTATTTTAGTTGTAAGTGTAATTGCAGCAATGAACCCCTACCAAACCTAAAAATTAACAAAAAAATCATTACAACAGAGTATTTAACACAAATTGGGATAAAATAAAAAATAAAATAAAAAACGGTCGGATATAGTTCTTCATTCATGATATATATTCACCAAGTTTTGTTTGGTTTAATGTGTCCAGGGATAATTTGCATTAGGATTATCTGATGTGTGTTCAGTATTAACTTTTATTTTCTTATGTGTTCTTCAGGTGATACCAACACGCAGCTAAATATACCTGCTGTTGTGGTGTTGAAGTGGAAGCAACTGAATCGCAATTGTCTATCCGAGTGTGTGTCCGTTGGAGTTCCTGTTATTTGGAGGCCGTGAGTTGCTAGATTTTGGCTTTCTTTTAAACGGAATGATTGCCTTTGTTGAGCATGATCCACTGCGATTTGCGATTTTAGAAGTAGATCATATCGTATTATTATCTTGAATCAAATAATCCAGCTGCATCGTAATCTCTTTTTCTTTTTGCAATTTTTTTATTTTTGTTACTAAATTGAAACGAACGGGAATTTTCATTATAATATCTTTCAGTTTTACCGATGAGGATGAGCTAATATTCTCACCAACAAGTTCCGAGTTACTAATTATTGGCACATCCAGGTATTGGTATTGATTGTTTGCCAGAGAGCAATCAAGGCTGATGAATCCCAGGTTTGTGGTAACTCCGTTTGGGTATTATCATTATCTCCTGTTTGACTTAAAGTTGATGTTATTTTGATGTTGATATTTTCGTTATATTTTGTTGTATTTAATTGGACATCCAGCAACATGTGTTCTCAAGTGTTTTAACTGCATTTTTGACATACTTTGGTAGGGCAGTCTTGTATTAAATCGCGATCGTTGTTTGCAATGAAAGCACTGGGGTGGTAAACCTCTGAAAGTGACGATTACTGGTGAGATGTCTGTTTCATGTACAGTTGGTATATCACTAGGTGTAACATTCTAGTTAATGTTATGCTAAACGTCAGCAATATTTAAAAATACTGGGATAACTGCATTTTTATCAAGCAGATATTTAAAGTTTGTTATTTTCCCATATTTTGACAGAATTAATTGCAAGTCAATTTCATTGCAAATCAACGTGGACAGTTTTTGATTCTTCCTTGCAGAGATAGGGGTCGCTCCATATCGATGTAACAAAGGATTTTGAGTTCAAAATTGAATATTATTTTTGAAAATATTCCTTTGCATTTTATTATGGAATTCTATGCATAAATATCTATTATTAGGATGGTATAATATTTTATAAATAAATGTCCATAATTTTTTTTCAGTCAAAAGTTGATAAAATTCATCCATAGGAAATTTAAATAAATCGCATTCCGTGTTTGTAACTGCCATTATTAACGTTTTCTGCTTATGAAATTTTTGGAACGATCTAAAAGAGACTGAGGTATGGTTTGCTTAAAATTATCTGTATACTGAGCATATAATTCAAGTAATTAATTGGGTATCATCTGGTATTATATTTACATTATTTTGTCTGCCTTCGTTATCATTTTCAGGCCTAATACTATGTTAAGTATTCAGTTGAATTTTGCACGTTACTGGTAATATTATCGGCATGAGATTTAACTGCTCTAGCATACAAATTATTTTCTTTTATTTGATTTTCCTTTAGATCTTGTTTGAAAACAGTTGATTATTGTCTTGATTCTTGCATAAGATTATTAGCATTAATATTATTAGTTGTTTTCTGCAATTTGGGAAACTGTCCATGTTTCTTCAATAGACTCTTGCAATGCTCGTTTGAACGTTAACAGAGCCGAACATTTTTCTAGGTTTCATTAGCTTTGCTTGCGGTTTCACTTGATTGCTAGTTTGAATTGTGTTAATTTGATTTATTTTGGTTATTGATTGTAATTTGAACATCTTCAGTTTGAAATAATGAATTATTATTAGACATAACAGAATTATTTGTAGGCTCACTTACGTTTGTCATTTGATTTAGAAGCAACTAGGTCTTTTCGACTCCATAGTTATAGAACAGATAAATTAAGTCTGTCAGATTTTAAAAAAGGAAGTAGATTTTACCTACCTAATTGTTTATTCTGGTGTAATAAACTATAATGATAAAAGTATCAACCACAAGTAGACTCAAATAGTAGAATTTCAATGAAAATTTTAAAATTATTTTGGAGCCAAAACGACGTGCTTGTGAGGCATGGTGGCCATCTTGACTGCTGCTGCTGCTGCTGCTGCTGCTGCTGCTGCTGCTGCTGCTACTGCTACTGCTACTGCTACTGCTACTGCTACTGCTACTGCTACTGCTACTGCTACTGCTACTGCTACTGCTACTGCTACTGCTACTGCTACTGCTACTGCTACTGCTACTGCTACTGCTACTGCTACTGCTACTGCTACTGCTACTGCTACTGCTACTGCTACTGCTACTGCTACTGCTACTGCTACTGCTACTGCTACTGCTACTGCTACTGCTACTGCTACTGCTACTGCTACTGCTACTGCTACTGCTACTGCTACTGCTACTGCTAATACATTGCTATCAGTTACTGCTACTGCTAATACTACTACTACTACTACTACTACTACTACTACTACTACTACTACTACTACTACTACTACTACTACTACTACTACTACTACTACTACTACTACTACTACTACTACTACTACTACTACTACTACTACTACTACTACTACTACTACTACTACTACTACTACTACTACTACTACTACTACTACTACTACTACTACTACTACTACTACTACTACTACTACTACTACTACTACTACTACTACTACTACTACTACTACTACTACTACTACTACTACTACTACTACTACTACTACTACTACTACTACTACTACTACTACTACTACTACTACTACTACTACTACTACTACTACTACTACTACTACTACTACTACTACTACTACTACTACTACTACTACTACTACTACTACTACTACTACTACTACTACTACTACTACTACTACTACTACTACTACTACTACTACTACTACTACTACTACTACTACTACTACTACTACTACTACTACTACTACTACTACTACTACTACTACTACTACTACTACTACTACTACTACTACTACTACTACTACTACTACTACTACTACTACTACTACTACTACTACTACTACTACTACTACTACTACTACTACTACTACTACTACTACTACTACTACTACTACTACCACGCTACTACTACTACTAACATTTTTAATTACTACTACTACTACTACTACTACTACTACTACTACTACTACTACTACACTACTACTACTACTACTACTACTACTACTACTACTACTACTACTACTACTACTACTACTACTACTACTACTACTACTACTACTACTACTACTACTACTACTACTACTACTACTACTACTACTACTACTACTACTACTACTACTACTACTACTACTACTACTACTACTACTAATACTACTACTACTACTACTACTACTACTACTACTACTACTACTACTACTACTACTACTACTACTACTACTACTACTACTACTACTACTACTACTACTACTACTACTACTACTACTACTACTACTACTACTACTACTACTACTACTACTACTACTACTACTACTACTACTACTACTACTACTACTACTACTACTACTACTACTACTACTACTACTACTACTACTACTACTACTACTACTACTACTACTACTACTACTACTACTACTACACGGACTGGCACAATATATATGTCAATATTATAATTTTAACTGACAATTTTACACAAAATTATTAATATATAATTAATAATATGCTTTTGATTATGTTGGTAGATTTAGTCTTCAAGATGGATGCATTTTAGTGATTTTGGTATGGTCGGATTAATGTATCCTTACCCCCCCCCCCCATTTAAGGGATTAAAATAAATATATTTATTTTAATTCTCTGATTTATTTTTTTGTAGTTGGTGTATTTAGTGATCTTTAGTTTTGTTGTTATTTCAGATTAAAATTTTTTTTCAGTCTATTCTTTCTTAAATTGTTGTTTTAGTGTATATGTTGGCATGATGATGGTTAGTTAGGGATCTGATCATTATTATGTATAAGTATCTTCTATAGATATCATATATATGCGCATGTGTTTAATAGCATTAATCCTACTCTTATGTGAGGCTTATTAGATTTGTTTTACTGCTATTTAAACAGTTGAATATCTATTTCTACTTGAATGGGGAACTCTTTGATTTGATCAGTCCTAAGGCACTCTGTTGCTTGTATTTTAGCATTTCATGTGAAGTACCTTCATCAATTGATCCCAGTGTTTTATACAAAAAAAAAAAAATATTATTTTTTTTTAAGTATGGTTGCTTAAAAAATTGCATACCAATTTTGAACCAAGATTTCTTTGGAAGAAGGAAAATAATTTTTTTTCAAGGAAATGAAACTAAAAACAAACAAACATACTCCAACCTTATTATATCAACCCATGCCTATGTTCACATTGATTGAGAACAAGATCAAATAGAAGCACAAAATACTACTAATGACTGAAAAGGATAACAAAAACAAATCGAGTAACCAATATAAAATAGGTGATAAAGTATTTGTAAAGAGCCCAATTGTCATTAAGCCCCAAGATTTAATATATCACAAATTTTGCAACACTTATGAAGGACCATTTACTATAACCAAGCATGCAGGATTAAACACATATTGGTTAGATTGTGGAGGTAAGATCCATGGTACATATAATGCCCGAATACTAAAACCTTATGGAGGAAAAACAGAGTAATTTCCTTACAAATTAATCCTTTAATAAATGTAAGAACAGATTAAGAATGAAAGGAAAGTACCAATAAATAAAAATTATTTTCTCATACATAAATAAAAACTTGATAATTAAAATAAATATATGATACTTATTTTAATCCCTTAAGTGAAGAGGAAATGTACATCCATCCATCTTAAAGACCATTACCACCAACAATTGTCAAAAACATATTGTAACAGGATATATATATGCGTTACATTTAACTTTTTTGTAAATATCTAATACTGAATTAAAAGCACGAACGTTCAAAATGCACAAATAACGAATTATTAATTTATTAATATGTTTGATTTAAATATTAAAATAAGATAAGCTTTAAAAAAATTGTAGAATCGAAGCAAAGTTTCTATAGTTTAAATAAAATATAATAAAAACCTTTTAATTTTAAAAATAATGAACAGAGTTTTTAATCTTAAAAATAAAAATTACAAACAGATCCTTGGGGCAAAATGACCATTGAAAAGATGATTACAAAAGAGATAAGAGTTGAGGAATAGAAACAAAAGACTTGCTTTTCCCGCCCAGAGATAGAGACACAGACCTCAGTGGAAAACCCAAAATCTACTTAGCCACAAACCCAAAATTTACTTGGCGACCAACTCAATAAACCAATGAAATATAGATATGAAATATGTTTGATGGATCCGTGCATTCCAGAGATAATGTGCCTGAGGACTATAAAAAGAAAAATCCAAAAGAAATAATTAATTTGAGATTAGAAAAATTAAAAATTTAAATTCATTCGTCTTTGCTGAAAGTAGAAATAAAAATTTAAAAAGCTATTATCGCCGTCATCCAAGATGTAATCAGCTTCATCGTGCTTCCTTCAGTTTGGCTGGCCGAAGGCAGCCTTCATCTCCACGGATCCCAGGATTGAACCACTGGAACCGTCTTTATAAAACGTCTTCGGAAATCTTCATAAAATCATCATCGTCCGCAAGAAATGGCCCTTGCGTAACTCAGATCTTCGTCGCAAAGGAACGAGCATGGAGAAAGGAAAGTATAAATTATAAATATGAAATATAAACTCTTAAATTTAAAATCTTCGAACTTTATTTGTTTCTAAAAATGAACTATAAACTTTCTTTCCAAATCAAACCAGAACTTTATTTTTTTTATGAACTTTGCAATTTTAAACTCTGATCTAAAGTTAAAACATAATCTCTTAAAATATGTATTGTATTTTTTTATTCATGCTTAATAAGATCTGTTTGTAATAGGATAGGGGTTTGCGATTGCAAACTTAAATTTAAAGATAAAAACACATATCGTTATTTGTGCAATATTAAATTTTAAAAATAGGTTAAAAATAGTATTTGTGAAAAAAAATAAGTTAAATATAATGTGTCATTTTAAAATGATTTAAAACCGTAAACTAAAGACTTTTTTTTTAGAAATAAATTAATAAAATGATTTAAATGTTAGTTGAGTGTAGATGGCTGCTAGACTCATCTAAATATATGTTAATTTTAAAAAGGTTTTGATTTCGGACTATTTGTTTCGTAGATGTATCAATGCTGGTGGAGAGATATATGGACGTTTATATCAATGTAATGTGAAGTGTGTTAGCACCTAGGATGACGAGTCCAACTGAATGCATGACCCCAAAGAGGTAGTCATATTGTTGAAATGGATGCTGACATATTTCCTGTGCCATTGACCCATTCCAGCTCTATGGATTGGGAGGATAAGCACAGCAAGATAGACTGCTCTCCCATCCATATGTAGCATTATTCTTTTTATTATATTACATGCATGATTCCTTCACCAGACATGTACATTTCCTGTACGGGATGAAGGTCATGTTTTCTCCAATAATATCATGCTGTTCAGATGCACATTCCTGTCGGCATGATTCTATGCTAACATGTTCACATTGTATTGATTGCTGATATATATCTGGAAGCGAGCGTTGGTGTGGACTTTTAGCCTGGAGTCAAATGTTTGAAAATCATTTAAGTGCGTCGTCTTGGTAGCTCGTCTATACTCAACATTCTAAGATTAAAAATTAAAGTTTAAAAGAAGATAATAGTAATGAAACATAAAACATAATTTTTCTTTTATAATAATTTTTTTTTTAAGTTTGTGCGTTGTTACTTATATATACATCAATAAAATCTTTTTGTGTGTTATTAGTACTGACAGTGATCTAGTGATTGTTTTTATTATTCTTTATTAAAAGAAATATATTTAATAAATGTTTTAAACCTCTGCTACTTCATGAGCTAGTGACTAGAGCTGGCAGTCGTGATCTTAACAGCATGTATCTGTCTACTCTATAAATTTTCTAGGTTCAAATAGCCTAGTTGCGCCCTGTACAGCAGATACAGTAAGACTGGATATTTCACCTCATTTCCTGACTGTTATAATATTGTTAATGACATATTAATAACTTTATGTAAATTTGTCATTTACAATTATATTTTTAATTATTATTGACAATACTGATTTATAGATAGTTAAACTTCAAAAAGCAAGCAATTCATAAAAATCTCAAAAGAAATAATAATTAAAATTTAGAATTTGCTAATCCATTACATTAAACATTCAGATATTCAAATGACATCACAATTGAAATAAAAACGTGAACTCAAATCGACATGAAAAATAATATATATATAAAAAACATGATGGAATGGCTAACAGAAAGATAAAGTGAAAGACTTCTCTTCTTTAAAAAAAAAAAATTGAACATAACAGTGGTTACTTAATAAGCAGCTTAACAAAATCTAAATTCGTATACACTACTTAAATATATATAATAACAACCATTGAACTACCATATCTCCAAAGAAGAAAATAATATTGTGAAATAGAGAGAAAACTGTATTTATGATTATGAATGGACTAAATATTTTGTAAAGTTACTTTACAAACCATAAATTATTATTATTCATAATAATACTGAATTTTAGCATTAAAAGCAAGAAATCATCTCAAGCTTATTTCGAGGATTTGTAAAATTAAAAATCCGCTATTCTTTATAAAATCATAACATCAAGTAAATTTATCAACACAGTTACTTACCTAAGTCTGGCTAAAAGAAAAAAAACATTATGGAGATAAAGTGTTTACCATCCAAACATGATGTTAGATTTGAGTTTTAATGGAAATCAGCTTCTACCTATTCATGCTGAATATAACACCAGAATATGTTACAACAAACCAAGGAAAATTCTTAGATCGAAAGGAATACTAAAGGTAAGAAATGGAATCATCATCAGAATATTCGAATGGCATTCGAACATGGAAATGTGGATTTTAAATGAAAAAGAAAAGATGCCTGAAAATAGAATTCCTTGAATATTTATCAATATGAACTGTCACTAATTTAAACTTGGACTCGACTATACAGGATATTCTTTTTGTATTTTTTTTATCCTAATTTCTTTCTTTTGATAATAGGTTAAATTTCACCCAACCATAACTTAAAACTATATAGAGGAGAGTTCGGGAATATTAGTATTCTCAAGTTATTAATAAAAAGGTATACATAGAAAGCCCAAGCTTGCTTAATAATAAGTTTAACTATTTACAGACAAAAAGGTAAAACTTTATTAGTTTGCATAATATTAGACATGTACACTAGGACAATTATAATGTTTAATCTTTAATGTGAAATATTTGTTACAATTAATTTATTAGTTAAATCTTTGTTATTTGGAATATATGACTAAAACTCTTGTATAATTGATCTTTCCTATCATATTTTCATATCATTGGAAAGAAGTTCCCGAAATATAAAATTATACTTACAAAATCCTATTTCTGGGATATACTCACTAAGGATAGTTGTGCATTTTGCTATGAAGCTGACTACCAACAATTATCACAAAAACTTTAATTACACAAAATGTTATTAAATTAGAATAAATATATTAATTTACTATATATATATATATATATATATATATATATATATATATATATATATATATATATATATATATATATATATATATATATATATATATTCAAATCAATTAAAATTTTACTAAATAATGATCCATTGTTACTTTATATGCACATTAACAATTAGTTCTTTATTTAACGTTCCAAATCTTCAAGGCTATAATCACCACCAAACAAACAAATATTGCCACTGCAATGGTGGTGGACCTAAGTGAATACCAAAAGTTTATACTTACAGTACTTAAAACACAATCCTAATTGGGTCTTCTCAGGTGTACACAAATAATAAAAGACCGGTAAGGTCTATAAACATTTACCCTAGCCAGATTTCTTTCACCTTCAGAGGCATGGACTCTTGGATACTTCCATCATTGCAGAAAAGTCCAGGGCACTTTCCCCTCAGCTTTTCTTATGGCAGCAACACACAATAGCATGTGATGAATGAAGAAAAGCTGATGGCATTCAGTGACAAATTCCTATCATTCCAATGTAAAAGTAAATCCATTTGACTAATGCATTTTTACAACGATGCTAAGGATATGACTTCTAATTACATTCGCATTCAGATATTTATTCCATTTGTTTTCTCCTAAAATAGTTTAATGGTTTAATTTTAACAATACACAGTTTTCTTGGTATTTTAAATCCACGAATTATATCCAGTCTTGAAAATAATCATTTGCATTATTTTTCAGCAATCTTTTATAGAATGCTTTTAAGTTGTCATCTTTATCTGTTTAGGTCTAATTTATTTGCAAACCAATCTGTTTTCGTTGAATTAGACTTAAACTCAAATTATGAAAATAAAGTTTCCTTTATTTTACAAAATTTATTTTTCATTACTTTTTTTAAAAACTTACATATCTATTTATATTTACATTAATTATTAATGATCTTTTTATTGCTTTTTAAACTAGATATGTGTTTACATTTTATTACTATTTTTTATCTGAAGTAAAAACTTAGCTTTATAACTTATAGTTCTTGAGTTACTAAAATCTAATATATTTTCTACAAAATATAGCAGGATAGGAATATTAGTTTGTATGTACATATTACTATTTGTATGAAGATTTAAATTTAGTTTGCATTGTAAAATTTAAGTTAATAAATTGGGCTAATAAATTATTATCCTTTGTAATGATACATTATGACTGGATTATCAGATATTGAAGAGATGAAAGAAAGGATGATCACACTTAGCCAATTGTTCATTTAATAATTGTGCAACACATATATTATGTTGAAATATAATTATAAAGAAATTTTATTATTGTTAATGATTTTTTTAAATATTTAATATCATAATCAAATTCATTGTTATTTATCTACTCCACAATTCATGACATCATATATATAGGGTTTGTATATCAGCATGATACAATCATATTCTGAAGTAGAATCCATGCATATTCTTCCTGGGTTTGAATACCAGGGCATAACATGAGCAAATTAAAGGGAAAATGGAAAAGGGCATATTAATTCGAAGTTTCTTCCATGTAACTATTAATACTTTCATGATGATATTGATTGAAATAAAGTACTTCAATGATCATGGCGAGATATATGCTTTCAATGAGAAAAGGCTCATACTACTACATATGGCATCTAACGATTGAGCTATTTTATTGTCCCATTTATATATTTTCAATCTGGCACATCTGCTCGTCCCGTTATATACTGTGCATCCAATCATTGGGCATAAAACACATATATTAAGATTACAATTTTCCTCATTCCATTACAGTACATTTAAATTTACTACTTTGCAATAGCTTCTTTCACATATTTTTCCATTGGATATTAGAAAAGAAATTGCTTCACAGAAAATGTATAAAAAGCTGCTAAATAAATTGAACTCGCCAATAATAATTAAGATTCATTATCAAATCAAGATCCACTTTATGGATGTTTAACCAAGAATCTACAATCAAATTTTTATAGCAAAGAAATTGAAATTCTTATGACCATATCTAACAGTAAATTCAATGGTGTGATCTTTCTAGACATTACTGAAGACTTATCAATAGACTCAGGACAATCCATAGACAAAGCACTCATCTGCCTCATAACAGCCACTGATGTATGAAGATATACTCATATCATAAACTGCATAGTTAATGATTGTGGAATCTATGGCTGTATTGGCAGAATTGAAGGTCTTAAACATGTAACTAATGGTTCGACCTTCTGGTTTGAATCTGTGTACTTTTCTTTATGATATTTTGTTAGTAGTTATGCTGTCTAAAAAAACCTATAAGCTAAATAAATGAATAAAATTAATTTAATTAATTTAAAAAAAACATCTAAAAAACTATAGTAATTTTTTGTATTAATTTTTTATAGGAATTTGTTTATGAATGTAAATATAATGAATTAGCAAAGAAGACCCTGGAAATTACTGTCTGGGATCATGACATTGGCAAAACCAATGATTATATTGGTAAGTGGGCAGTCTTTCAATCATAGTTGTATGATTGTGTGTGTGTGTAATATAAAAAGATTCCCACACGCATAACACTTTCTTTTTTATTTATTTAGGTCTTTTGCTATTCTGCATACAAAAATTTGTCTATCTAAATTAGTAGTACTAAATGTTGTTTGTACTTGTTTTGATCCTCTAACTAGTTAAACTGTTCAGTAATTTTAATGAGAATATTCATGCTTTCTTTCCCTTCTTCATATTTTTTTATTGTTTATCGTTGACTTCTTTTTCATAATATTTCTTTACTTTTCTTTTCTGAATTTAATTTTATTCTCTCTTTCTCCTTTTTTCTTAACATTAATTTTGCTTTAGTTTATGCACTGTTGTCCTTTTTTTAGTTATATAGAAAGCAGTGGTGCTTATTACTTTTAGTTCTTTATTTTTATTATCTTTTATTATTTCTTTGTTTTTTACTTTAATCTGTCTCCCTTTTATCTTTATTAAACTCCATTTCTATCTTCCTAAAGTTTATTGTCATTCATTCCATTTTAACTATCCCTTGTATACTCTTACTGTTAATTTTCAATATTCTTCTACATTGTTTGTTTTTAATTATTATCCTCCAATTACCTTATTCTTATAATTTCTTATGCAATTATTTTTATCCATGCTCATGCTAACATTTTCTCTTATGCTTTTTTATAAATATTTCTCTTTCTTAATTTTCATATTTCTTATGATTGCATTTTTTCTCACTATCATTTGTTTCTCTTTCAGTTTTCTTTTAGCTTTTCATCTTTTTTCTTTTTTATTCATATCAATCTCTTTTTTAGATTTCTTTCTTCTCTTTTTTACCATTTTACTTTCACACTCTTTTACTTTTCAGTGATTTCCTTCACAATTTATAATAAGCTATTTACTTATCATCTGTATTTTCTTTTTATATGTATCCTCTTTCATTATAATTCTGCTAGTCTACTCACTGTCATTCTGATTAATGTATCTTACTTTTGTGACATCATTCAATTAACTCCAGAAGCCACAATGTGATTAAGTAAAATCAATGAATACTAGGGTAGTCAAGCAGTAGAGTTTTATGACTAATTTCTAGCTAAGTTGCTTTTTTTCCAGTGCAAAACATCAGATTTTGTAGTTTTCTCCATTCCATGATCATCTTTTGCTCATCTTGCTATTCAAAACAAAATTGAAAATTCAAACACCATAAGATTTGAATTCAAATTAGTGGTTTGTATAACTAAATAGTTCTTTGATTTTATTGATAATTTTGCAGTTAGAAAAAAATGTCCATAATGTATATTGGAGTAAAAGTATATGTTTTTTTATATAATTCTTATTTCTCTTCTAATTACTTTTTCACTTTCATTCAATTATATAACACATTTCATTACTTATTCAATCTCTTTTATTCTCTAATTTACTTTTTTTTTGCCTTTTCACTTTTCTTACTAATCTCTTTTTTTTCACTGAATCTTATCATTGATGTTATTCTATATCTATAGAATAACACTCATTTATTTATATTGCCTTATTCTTTTTTATTCCACCATTATTGTTTTTAATCTCTATCATGATCTTTTTTCTTTAACTTCTAACATTCTCATCATTCTTTATCTCTTTTCTTTTTTAGTTAATCTTGTCTCATTTTTTCACATTATTAGCTATCATATAACCCTCTGATTATTCTTTCATTTACACATCCTGTTTTCTTTTTGATTCTTTCAAGTGTTTCTTTATTTTTATATTTCCTTTTCCTTCTCTCATTCTTTTCTTATTATTATCTTTTTGTATCTCAATTAACTTCTTTTTATTTCATTTAATCATATATTTTATATTTCTTTTCTCATCACATGCTTTACTTTTTTCTCAGTTTATCTAATTCATTTCTATTCTTCTTTTTTTCATTCCTTGACCATTTTTAGTTTTCATTAATTACAAACTTCTCCAAATTTTCTGCTACTCTTGAATTTTTTAAATCTCTCATCTTTCTCTCATTTTCCTAATCTCATTTTATTTTTTTTGTCTATGTCATTTTTCTTGCTAAGTAGCTTTTTTTCCTCATAATTAAATGTCACTCTTCTTCTTACATTCTGTACTTATACATCATAATTTTCTTTCAAAAAAATATTTTCTCTACTAATTCTTATATATACCATCATTTTCTTTCCATTTTTTCTGACTTCCTCTTTTTTTTTCATTGCTTTCTTTTTTTTTTCTTTTTCATTATTTCTTTCATCATATACTTCCATTTTAAATTTTTATTTTTTATTTAAAAGTTGTTTGAAAAGTAAATATAATTTATTATTAAACAAATCAATATTTCTATTTAAAAATTTGTTTATTTGTTGCTTTTTAGGTGGTCTGCAGTTAGGCATCAATGCCAAAGGTGAACGACTGAGGCATTGGTTTGACACCCTGAAGAATCCTGATCGAAAATTTGAAAGATGGCATGCTCTTTCAGAAGAAGTTTTGTCTGATCCAAATTAATCCCCTATGTAGTGCGAAATTACTTTTTGATGGTTGTGTCACCTTACATATTTTATTATTCAAAAGTCATTTCCATTGAATAGCATATTCATATATTGTTGAATTACTTGAAGAAAATTCCAAATATATATTATAAATTTACATTAAAGCATTTATTTATACATACATAATTTGCATTTTGCAATATCAAAAGGCATTGCTTTGTTATTGGACAGTTAGAATTGTCATTGCCTTTTCAGTGGATTGCTTAACATACATACATTACTTTTTTCGTTTGGATGTTATTTGAATTAAATAATTTATTTTTGTACCAAACTGTTACATTTAATAAATGCATGGAAAAAATATCATTCACTTGTCCTCATACAGAAAGCTCCCAAACCCAAGTTCAGTCATTTTAGAATTTAAACCACTATTGTCTATGATAGTATTTTAAAATAATCAATACTGTCATTATAAATAAATGGCTTGATATCTGTTAGTTTCAATAACAGTTAAATCTTTATAAATGGATTAAATGATTTGGTTTTGAAAACATCAGAATATATTATAAACTAAAATTATTATCGTTAACTTCCACAGCTTACATTTAATTATGACATCTATCTTTAGCTTATAATTGAGACTAATATATATAAAGTTTCTGACTCATGCAAGCAACTTCATTTGGGTTTAAAATCTTAGCACGATTGCAATTTCAAATCAATAGTTGAATGGAATATAAGATGTAAATGGTGATCTTCAAATCGATATTAGTAAAGTATCCTCCTGCAGAAGGTCAACAAAACAGAAATTGACAATGATATCTAGTTTCACTATCATCTAATCATTAATTTTATTCAGTGCTTGGTTTTTAAAATGGAAGAGAGATGGCGCTATTATTTAATGTAGAATAAAATTGCAGCATTACACTTTTAAACTAATGCATCTATTCTGCTTGTTTAAAATATAAAAGTCTAAGAATAAACCATAAAGTCATTAATAAATTCTTTTTAACCATAAATTTATACCTCTAATTATTTTGAAGATGTGCTTGCAGTATCATTTGATACTTCATTCTTATTTAATTTCCAAAGTTGTATTACTCATTTCAAACTAAGTAAGCTGTAAATAAAACCACATTTCAAGTTGCAATAATTCTTAGACTGAAATTATCACCCCTTGCCAATAAAATAAATTTTTAAAAATATTGTAGAATTGTTGTAATACCTGACTGATTTTATATAAAAGTCAAATTTTCTTAATTTTTGCTTCACTAATACAATAATTTAAATGTATGAAGATTAGCTTATTATTCCATTCAGTAAAGAGACTTTGTCTTGATTACATTTAATATGAATACTTTCTTTTAGAGTTTTCTTCCTCATCCCCTGAAAACACATCTTCATCTAAAAGCCAGTAGTAATGACTCACTTTGTTAATTCTTATTAAAGTTTTTCTGTTACATTTGGTGGATTTTTTCCCTACAGAAGTACAATAGCTTAAATAAATATTTCTTGAAGATTATAAAATACATTAATAACATAAAAATATAAATATAGGAGTATGCCTTGACCACATAAATATTTTACACTGTCTTACAACCATCTATCTTCATCTAGGTTTACGAAAATTTTCAATGGTTCATCCCAGATGGTATAGATATCAATTTAAAGCATTGATGGTATTATAATTAATGCATTTCCTCTACCCAAAGCATATATAAGATTAAATGAAGATAGGCATCTTTTCTTAGACTTCTATCACCTTCCTTTTCTTCTTGTCCTAAAAACTTCCTAATTTACATGGTGCCATTTATAGTATAATAATAGGAGATGTGATATATTTCAATTTTAAGTGATTTATTAGCTAAAATGGTTTAATGTGCACATATACCCAAGTGAAATTATACATCTTTGAGCACTGAATAAACAACCCTCAAGTTATTTAGCGTCAAATATATTATTTCACTAATATTTCCAAGGTAATACTATATTAAACCAGCAAGCATCACATGATCACATATAAGCTATTGAGCTTAGATTGAAAATATTTTTTGTGTTTTCAATTTCATGCTCATAGTTTTGTAGTTAAGTAGAGATAAAAGGTGTTTGCTAGAGGGTTGCATTAGATCCTAAGATCTACATGCAGTGCTCTCAGATCCAAAGCTCCTCACTGACGAAGGCCACAAGCCAGAAACTAGTCTGGGGATATTGGATGAGTAGGCATTGGATAGGGATTTTATGCACAAGCCTTCTGGCAATCATTGATTACTCTGTTTAGCACAGGTGGCACTACTATATGGAGTTTTGCTTTGCTTTGTTTATAATACTATATTATTTTAGTCTGTGACTTTTTTTATGGAGTTCAAATTTTTAAATTATTACTAATTTTTCCATTAAAAAAAATGGGTAGTCAACAATCATTTACTTAACAGTTAAAACTAAGAAAAGTTTTGAAAACGATATTTTATTTTAAATTTTAAGAAATATCCTATAAAATGGAAATGACTTTTCATTAATGTCAGTATGCAATTTGAAGCTTCAAACTGTTAATTATACGTAGCGTAATAAAAAAAAAAGAAGAAAGCCATTAATGTCTTTAAAACATTATCAAGAATTCATAAATTTTTCAAAGCGTATTTAAAATTGTGAGTATATGCTTAGAGGTATAAAGGTGACCATATAAATAGTTGGAAAAACATAAAATAAATGCACCAATTTATATTGTAGTTAAATATTGAACCAGTAGAGGACACTTGAACGCACTCATTAATGATAAAATAATTGAAATGTATGTCAATTAATCTACATTTATATTTTAAAAGACGTCGAAAAAATGTTATATGATAACAGTACTCATAAAGCTATCGGACAAAGAAAAAAAAGAATTCTTTAGGATTACCCATAATCCATCAGGAATTTTATCTTTACATGCGTTATTTTCCTATCATAGAATATGTTTTTTCAGATTTAATTTCATAAATACATTTTAGAATTATCTGATGGATGTTGAAAAGTCCATCACTATAAATGAATTCTTTGTAGATAGTTAGGGAGTGTCACTTTTTAAAAAAATACATGGTAATTAATTTAATCGTACGAGCTTAAGAATTACATTACCTATCGAAATTAAATCGTACTCTTATTATCTATTACCTATTAAGATACGTGTGTGTGATTGCTTGGCAGTATAATTTAATAGATTTGTTTAAATATTTTCTCATTCAAATATTTAATAATGCGTTTTAAATTAAACATTAAAAAACAACCAATGCTAATTCATTTCAAAGAAATTGAGCCTTATCTATCTAATTTTAAAATAGATAACGATCAAGAAAAAATTCTTACCAAGTGTTTATAATAAGATGTATTCAAAATGAAATTTTGAAATAACATATATCTAAAACATTACATTAATAATGAGAATTAGCTGCATGACTTTACTCTAAAGATTAAATTCATATCTAAATTTTTTGTTCATTAATTTAAATTTTTTTTCCCTGGATGGTTCCACAATAGGAGGGCGACTTAAAGATTTCAAGATAAGTAAAAAAAAAAAAGAAGGCTCTATTCAAAATAGCAAAATGAAATTATAAAATATTCACTCAAATTAGACTACTTAAATATCACGTGATATCCCAAACAACCACATAACTGGAATATCATTAAACTAAATATTGTGTTAGTTAAAAACTTGTGTTGCCAAACAAATTTTCAGAAATGATTTTTAATTTTTTACAATAAATTAACTTACAAACGAAAATATATATATATATCTTTTTGTGGGGAACTCACTCTTTGTCAATTGGATTTACATCTAGGGAATAAAAAAATATTTTTGAAATCCGAAAAAGCTCTGGAACCAGGAATTGTGGATTATTGATATTTTATCTGTATTTATATAACTATATTAACTGTGTAATTTACTTTACTTTACTTTCTCCTAATAGTTTGGAGCTAGCTACAGAGAATTTTCTTTCTCCAAACTTCTCTACTACATGGTTTTTTTCTAGCTTCCATACTTGTCAATCCTTTCTTTAATCTTAATCTTTCAATCTCTTTTATTCTCTATTATCGATGGTTTAGCGATGAAGTTTCTTACTTGTTTCTATACATTCATAAAAATGAAGTTTTGTTTTACTGTTATTATTATTTATTTTCATAGTTCTCTCTAAAATGTCTTTTCTTCATCTTTCATCCTGATTGGGCAGCATCAATATAAAACTTGAAATATATATATATTTTTTCAAAATAAAACACAAATATATATATATCAAAACTCCATGATGATGTTTGCCTCACAAATTATAACAATATATATTTTGATTGTTTTAATGCTGCTATTGAGTGTAAGCACAAAAATTTAAGTGATATTTCATTTAGTATAAATAAGATAATATCTAGTAAATTGATAAAAGCAAATGAACAGAAATCTTTAGACTGAAAAGCTAAATACATCAATAATAACAACACAGTAGGTGAAATAAATACACTTTAGTAATGTAGGATGTTGAGGGGAAAAAATAATAAGATCGAAAGAAGGATTAAATTTGAAATAGTAATAATCTTGCAAATTTGTTGCAATCAGGGAAAAATTTTATTCTGATCATTCAAATTAGAACTAAGAAAAAGACTGATAAATATCACAGTGGTTTTGAAATATTTGTACTCAAGAAGAAAATACTTAAAAGCATTTGAGATATGGCTATGGAGGAAACTGGAAGTAAGAAGCCAAGTAATGAAGATTAAGATTATGTAAGAAGTTAAAAAAAAGAGGATACAAAATATCATTACTAAAACATTAAAAAGTAGTCAGTGTTTATTAGGATATATAATAAAAAAAAACAATTATAATGGGAAAAAGTTGATCTTAAAAATAAAATGGTAGTTGGGGTAGTGGTGGTTTTAATGTTTATATCGAATCTGCATCAGGATAGATAATTTACAGCGATAGTTCTTACATCCAACAATTCCAAACACTTCACAAATTTAGATTCCTAAAGAATCATTTTTGACAAACTTGTAAATAATGGCTGCCTTTTTATAATAAGGTCAATTTATGAATTGATACTGTTCAATTAAAAAATATTTTTTAAAAATCTGATCAGTAAATTGGCATTAATATGAAAAGGTGGGTGCTAATTTACAAGAATGTCTACCTTTGAGAACATGATTTGTGAATTTTAGTAAAATATTCAGTCATAAGTTGGTATATACAGTATTTGATAGCCCTGATTTTATTTACAGACTTGTTAAAATTTATTAAAATCTATCAATTCAGAAATTAATGTCTATGCATTTGAAACATAATGCTGTCTTTAAATATATGACTACAATCTATTATGATACAAACTCATTGTTTCTTGAACAATTGATTCAAACTTTTCTGAAAAATGTTCAATGATTTTTTAAGATTTAACCTAAAAAATTTTATCTAAAAAACAATCGTCAATAAAAGTCAACAATAATTTTAAAATCTTAAAATGTCTATTATTTTTTATGGCACTAATATAAAGACAAAAGAATCACTATTTTAAATGTAAATGTTCTTTTTAATAAAGACCTGCAATATGTAGGCATATGTACATAAAAATGTACTTGCGGGTGTGTGAATGCATACGTATGTGTACATGAATATATATTGGCTTTATATTAAGGCAGAATGAACAGAGACGAATTATTTTCTGAAATAATATTGAAATATTGTGTCGTTAATATAGTATTTATTTAGAAAATAAAGATAGATGTTGCCACTGTAGTCGTGGAAAGTACAAGATGAGAAACTTCTTCAAACACACCATTTCTTTTAGATAGTTATCATGGATGCTGAAGTTATACTCTGACTACAACCATTTTTTTATAACTATGATTAAATGCAATCAGTATATACAATGTGTAGATTATTTGCAATAGTATACATAATCTATACAAATTTACTTAATGTGATTGGTTAATATTTGCGATATTGAAAAAGTTCAATTTTCTTAAAAATTTTGTTTTGGGACCATGAGTGAAATTTTATTCATGAACCAGTTTAATGATTTACTTATTAGTAGATTTATTTAGATAGGTAAAAGTTTCTGTTGTCTGAAGGCTAGCCATAAAGATTGAAGTTTTTCTGTCATCTGGTGACTATCCTGGACAACAAAATTCAAAGTCCTATGTTAAAAATGATTCATCAGAATGCTGGTTAGTTTTGTATAGAATAAATAATATTAATGAAATTTTGTAGAAAATATTAAAATGAATTTCTTTTAGAATTGTTTTCGGAGCATTAAACTTTACGTGGTCTAAAAGTAAAAATAAATAATTTTTACACTGAATGTTGAAAATTAATTTTAATGATATGAGATTTTTTTTTTAAATTCCTAATATATAAAAAAGTATTATTTATAACTTTTTTTTTTATGTAACATATTTGTCAAAAATATATTCATGAAGTGAGTTTTTAAATATGATGAATAAATAACACTGTATTCAGTAATAAGCAAATATTTGAGTTGGGTCAATATGTAAATCAGCTTGTATTGATACCCATATCATTCTCTAATAGAAGCATTATAAACAAATGTGTAAACAAAAACAAGTCATTCTAAGTATTGAAAGTGATTAATGCATTATAATAAACATGAATAAATGCAGTCGCAGTGTTGCTATTAAGATTTCTCAAATAGAAGACATCCTATAAACAAAAACTTTGAAACTCTTGCAAAAGTTCAGAATATCAAGGAATGAATTGATAAGATTTGGTATAATGGTAAAATCTTGTCATTTTCCATGTATCTTTTATCCTTATTTCATTGCAACATAAAAAACCATGGGAACTATTGCATTATGATAGCGTCAAACCAAAACTGTTTGATTTTAATTCTTCTTCATTCACCAATCTTTTTACATCAATTTCTAGAGAAATCTCATTTGCTTTTTTTCCAGAAGTGTTTCTATTATTTTTCCTATTCATTTGTCGATATTCTTCTGTTTTTCAGTTTACTATGTTGTAAAATCACTGTTAATCTTGACACCTAGCCAGATAAGGCCAACTATTGTTTTGGGGAGTTTTTTTAACTTCAGAGGATCCAAAAAGTTATTTTCTTTATGTCTAGTGTTAGATTTCTACATTCTTAAATACTATACTTTGGAGAATCCTATTTCATTTCATTTTTATTGAGGTAATGACCATTATTGTACAATCTTTATTCCTAGATGTTTTGAATTAAAAAACAAACATTTTTTTGTGTGCTTTGATTCCAAATTGGATATAATCCTGAAAAGGATTTTAAAAGGGATGATGTTTTGTCAAAAAATTTGTTAGGTAATTATGTGCTACACAATATCATTTTGACTTATCTCAATAGATGATTTAGTATCAGAGAACCCACAAGCATTCATTGAAGTCATCTTTACTTGTCAGTAAATGCATGATATGACTTGTTGATATGATCATGAAAGACAATTAAATTTTTGTTTATATTTGAATATGTTTGTATTAATAATGCTTATGGATATGAAAAAAAAATCAATAATTGTTCATTTTACACAAATTTGTCTGCTATTATAAAATCATTTTTCTATATTTTTGGAATTATTTGTAAATTAAAATGTATGGATTCTCTTAAATGTTGGAAATTAAAAAACAGAAAATTCTAATCCTTAAATGTAGATAAGAAAGATAATCAATTTACTACATTTTGAATTTTCTAGCAAAAATGCTAAGTTATTTTCTCTAAGTCAATTTTTGTATATGATGCCCACAAATACATAGATTATTAAATTTAAGAAAATCTGTTAGGTGGAGCTGCATGGTGCATTTATTTCCAAAATTATTATTTGTGAGATTATTCAATTTACATTCTTTTTGATTTCCCCTTATCTACAATCAATATATTTTGACCTATTCTTTTTACACTTATATCTTAATATTACCATGATAGCTAATCCAGTTTCTCATTATACTAAAATATTGAACTTTTCAGAAACAGCATCGTCTTCCCCCCGAGTGAAACTTCATGAAAAAAACAACTTATACAATGTATTTCACTCATGAAAATTGTAGCTTGATCATTAATAGGCTAACTGCTTGCATCACTTTATTTAAATTAGCCAGTAAATATTTCTCAGATGAAAAAATGAAGCTTTCACACTAATGCCTCCAATTAAGGTAATTTGTGCATTTTTTTTTCATTCTGAAATTGAACTGCTTCATACTATACATTGTGATCAATTATACATTCCTTATGTAATGTTACCTTGCTCCGTTAGGACAATGTCACATTTTTTAGTAATAATGTCATTCCGCTGTGATAACGTAGCTGAATATTCAGAAGCAAAACTTCTGGAATATTTCAAATTAAAGCATATATTTTCAATTTGCATTTTCTTGGTAATTTTGCTACATTGTTTCTCTTTTTTTTTAATTGTACATATATATATTTTTTTCATAGCCTTTAAAAAAAAAGTAAAAAAAATTTGCTATCAAATGTTGCTGTTTGGAAAATAAAGTTTAATTTCTAAAAATAAACTGTCTTTGGTTGTCCTTTTTTTAAAAAAACAAAACATTAATTTCTTTATCAAGTGTCTAACCAACACAATTCTTTAATTTCTGAAACAACACCTGAGAAATGATTCCTCTGAGTTTAGAAAAAGTTAATTCATCAGAAATGTAGCTAAGATCCAGGGATTTTCAGCCTCTACTACAGCATAAATCATATATTTCATACAAGATGATGAGGTAATATTGGTCTCTCTATCACATAATTATATAAGGGTAAAAGATAATTTACATAGTTAATGAATTTATCTGCAATAAAAGATTTTAAGCACAATATATGTCTAAACAGCTACAATATGGTATTATAAGGTAAGTGCTACAACTGGTATCTCATACTGCAATTAAGAAAAATATTTGTTTTATAAAAGTATTGATTTTTTTTATTTATAAGAATTATTTGCAATAGATATTAAAATATTTGCATACAATTTTTTAAAAAAAATTTACTTCTGTTTAGATTAGAAGCAATGTGAGATATCACTAAACCTGAAAATTATATTATGCAATCTAAATTTTAAACTAATTTGATTTTTGCAAAATAGAAACATGCCTAAGAAGATACTAAAATGGATACCATTCAATTAAAAAAAAAAAAAAGAAATTAAGGCATTTGAAAATTAATACCAGTATGTGATAGTTATGGGTTAAGAAATAAGATAAAAAATACATTTCCTATTTTGATTTTATTATATATGCCTTCAAATTAACTTAGTCCATTGAGCTCTTATTTGGGAAAATTAGTATCAAAATCTGAAATCTGACGGCATCATAAATAAAGTCGCATTAGCTTTGGTGTAGCCATATTATATGCATGGAACTTGATTTCAGCAAAATGAAAATAATTCTACTACATAGTACAGTAATTCACCTGTATCCAACAATAATTTGAAAAATATTAAATAAAAAAATTAAAAATGCATCAATTTGAAATTCATAAATTTCTATATATACGCATCGGTTAGAATATGAATCGTCTTATACACTCTTAATCATGCAAATGCTTTTTTTTTTATTCTCTCCATTGCAACACGATTTTTTAATTATTTTTAACTAATATCTAGCTATACATTATTTACATTAAATTATATAAGATATATATATAGTAGACACATCTGTATATCAATAGGTTTGCTATTACAATTTAGAAATCCATAGAAATGTTTAAAATTATATGCAATAGGACTACTGTAAAAGATTGTTGATGATTTGATAAAAACGAAAGACTGTTTTCTACAACCTCCTCAATTCCAGATTTGAACTTGATCACCTTTAAGAGGAGATAACATTCTAACAGGAATTTAGATCAACTTGAGATTAGCATTAGCTTCATATTCCAAACTCTATTTGTCCGATTCCAACTAAGAGTTTGTTTAAAGAGCTTTATGAATATATGATTTGAGAGGAATTAAAAGACCATATTTTATTTAATCTTTACAAATATTTCATTCGAACTTGATTACCTTTGAAGTAAGATAATGTCCTATCAGGAATTTTGATTGCTGTAAGAGTGGTGATAGTTTTATAGTTGAATCCAGCAGAGTTTCATTAAGAAAGTTAATGTATAAAGACCAATCTGATGTATAGGTGTTTATAATAATCCCTTGAATGATTTTCTTTATTAATATTATAATCACAAGAGTTGTATTGTGAAGGTTTTTATTTGTATTATTTCATTTTTTTTAAAAAAAAATTGGAGCAGACATAATCACACAAGTTGCCATGGAAATATTTTTCTTCTATATGTATGCTTCTTTTGGGTATTTTTAAATTTTGTCCTGTTTTATTCTGGCTGCTACATTGGCTAGAGATTTACTATAAATTGTGAAGGACAGAATGGATCCATCCCAGGCATCCAGTTCGTGTACAGAATTTCATGCCCTCAGGCTGGATGCGGCACCACATACTACGGGGAAATCAAGGCCACTATCCAAAATAGAGCTGCTCAGCACATGTATATGTATAGAAGAGCAAAAAAGAATAATAACTTCTCAATATTTTTCGAACATGAGAAGCAGGCCGATCATGTGTTCGAACCCTGCAACTCCAAAATAGTGTGCTCCGAAGCCAACTATTGTAAAAGAAAGATCAAGGAGGCGTATTTTATTATCAATGATAACAATGCGATCAATAGACATGACACGTGTTTTGCTATTTCAAGAAAATGGACAAATTAATTGACATACGCATTTGCATATATTATTATTTAGTAATATTACAGCAATGGTTTATAACCTATTTTGGCCATAAATATGAGGGAAAACCACGAAAGTACTTAGATTAATTTAGTTTAATTGTTTTGGTTACTACTGACAGCTTCTTCTTCAGCGTGTTAAAGCGCTTATATATACTATAAATTGCAATACAATTTGGGATATTGGATAGAATGCCAGAATTGTGAATATTCTGAAAAGGTTTTATCTTTGGTATTATTAATTTACTCCACAGTAGAAGCATAAATATTAATGTTAAATTTAGAATATTACAAACCCAGAGGAATTGATTATATATTTTAAAAATATAAAACATTGAATATAAAAAATAGTATTAGATAGAAAATAAGTTTTCCAATTATTACAGTGAATTTTTTTTTATTAATATAAAGTAAGAATGAAAGGTGATAGCTTATATTTTCTCAATGAAATATGCTCATATGCATAGCAATTCTCCATACTGTTTACTTGTCTTATACACCACAACTAATTACCAAAAATCTAACACTTTGGAAAAAATTATTTTGGTGAAAAACTTTAGTTGTCAGTATTTTTCATACTTTACACTAAAAAAAAATTGTTTCTTGACATAATTTTATTAAATATGAATTCAGAAATTAAAAAAATAAAAAAGACCCATTTAGTTTTAAAGATGACTACTTGCTTCTAGAATTTATATATATCTATCACTAGATGGAGCTTACTAATAGCTCTAATCAAGCTTTATTTTATAAGTGCCAAAAGAGAAAGAATTCAAAATCTCTATTGGAAAGTCCCTATCTCCAGACCAATTGTTTTCGAGCTTATGGCTCACCTCAGTGGAGCGCTGGGATTCTAGAAACTATATATATATTACATGATCACCATCTCATGCTGCAAGCCAGAAACTAGTCTGGGGATATTGGATGAGTAGGCACTAGATAGGGATTTTATGCACAAGCCTTCTGGCATCCATCGATTACTCCGGTTAGCACAAGGTGGCACTACTGTATGGAGAGTTTTTGCCTGTTTATATATATATTGTTGGTATATTTGTAGTTATTTACTATATATTTGTTTAAAGAATATTTTCTATCATATTCTAGTCCACATTTCTCCAGAAATGTAAAAAGCAGTATAAACTTTACCTTACGTATATATAATTTTTTACTTATATGGGCATTAAAATGAGTAAGAAATGCATTCATGGTTGCATCTCGAATGTATTAGATTTCATCCTGATTTAAAACTTGCTTGATAAGCTATCCTCATATATAGCAGAATTTGCATAACAATCTACAGCATTTGGTAATTTAGTCAATAAATCAGAAATAATATATAAATCAATAAATTCTATAGTTGCAAAACGCTTGTCTCAAATTATACAGTATAATGGGCATTTAAAAATGTTGGTGTTTAAAAATATTAATTTAAATAATCATTTATTGTTTTGATGTTTTTTTTTTTTTAAATCTTACTTTATTTTAAAATATTTTTTGTAGCTGACCTAAATGATTGTCTAAATTCATAATCCAAAAACAATATTTATAGAGTTTAGTTTCTATTTACTAAGAAAACTTAAACCTAAAATATATAAATTTTTATTAAAACAAAAATCCATGACCAGTAACAACATATGAAAACATGGTGAGAAAATCCGACAAAAAAATTGTATAGCAGTACCCATAATATGATTATAAATCTTTCGTTTAATGTGTACAGTAGGATCAGCTACTATGAAGATTTCTAGATAGCATTTAATTAATAAAATAAACATTTTTTTTCCATATGTCATAGCATCGGCCGGGACGCGAACCCACAACCATCTGCAACCAACTACTTGCTTGCATGGCAGCTGCGATACCTCTCGGCTAACAACACAAGACCTAAAATAAACATTTTTTCTCAAGATTTATAGAACAAATGCAGATATATAATCATCACTAGAATTTTTTGCTGCATAAAATTAAATTCTTTTTAGCAGCAAAAATATTAAAAAGTATTCTCTTAGGCATGTAAGCTCTGCTAATTTTACAGTAAAAATTTGCATACTGTATTTTTTTAATTAAGGATATTCTAAATGTGTATACTGTAATAATTTTAGAAATGAGTCATCAAAACCTAATTTGAAATCTGATAATATTGATATAAAATAAAAATGGTGGATATCTAATGCTAAGCATGGAATCACTGAATTGATAATGCCACCAGCCAAAATAAAAGTTCTGTGCTACTGGCAGATATATGTAAGACTTTGTAGTGTTTAAGCTTTTTGTAAAGCATCAAATCCAGGTGCGATGCTCAGATTACTAATAGGCTTCACAGGAGGTAGATAGTGGAATGATCTTCAGATAGGAAGGTTAAGTGTGAATAGCAAGCAGTGTCTGGCTAAAAGTATTACTTCTTTGTAGAATAGGGTATTGGTTCATCAAAGACAATTGTTTCCAAATCTTTTCTGTCTCCCTTCTTCAGTCAGTTAAGTTAGTAAAGATACCACTCATCATGAGCCTCTCATGCCATTAGTCATATCCCATATATTGCAGCAATGGCATTCTGTATATATGCAACCATATTTCCATTTTTTAATTAAACATGCAACATTTCTAATTCTAAATCCCTTTTTTTATTTGTTCCATGAATATTAAAAAAGCAATAAGACTTAGCAGGTTGGTAGGCCTTAGTCATAACCTTTCCTTGAGACAGTATATTCACTAATTTCTCTTGAAAATGTTCCATCTAGAAAAAGTTTGTATAATTAGGCATCTCTATTTAGGGATCTCCCAACTTGTCACAAAAGTGGAAAGGCCTAGAAAATGCAGCCTAAAAATGGCCTGGTCTCACAGTCTGGGTCAGTTGTCATGCCTGATTATAGTGATGGAAATAATAATTAGTAATGGTAATTCACAAGGCAATGGATAGTACTGAAGATACTTTTTTCTCTCTTAAATATAGGTATATGGAATGTGTGAACTTTTATTTGATACAGACTCTTCAACATTAGAACAGAAGATTGTACTCATAGTTAAAGAGCTTTCAAGAGGATTTAAGATTAATGTAGCTTCTCTCAGTGAAACTTGTCATCACAAAGAAAGTTTAATAGAAATATATAGCCATAAATTTTTATGGAAGAACAGATCAGTCAGTGAAACAGGAATGCAAGATGTATTTGCTGTAAAGTCTTAATTCAATATCTTGTTTTTGGAATTGGCTCGTTAAAATTTCTTGCACAATAATACTCATTTTATGCTCTAATCTTAGATTCAAAAAGCTTTTAGTCCTTACTGGATAGCATTACTACTGCAATGCCATTAAAAATCAAAAAAAAATTTTCTTGGAGACTTCAATGTACATTTAGATAAATAGTAGACTTTGGCCAAAAGTCATTGGAAATAATAGTATTGGTGCAGTAAATTCAAAGACTGTTATTGAATTTTTATGCAACATATGGATTAATTATCACAAACACTTTATTAGGCAGAAAAACCACTATAAAGGTACATGGATACATCCACACTCAAACAATAGCATTTTATAGATTATATTCAAAAGTCAGAATGCAAGAGTTTATATTACTTGAACCCTTACAAGTGCAGATTGTTGGCTCATAGATTAGTATGTTTTGAGATTAAAATATAATAATAATAAAAAAATAGATACCTATTATTCCAACCAAATTCACAAAAAAATTGTTTGTTCTTTAGAAGAATCTATGTATTAAATATCAATAGTTATTAAATACCCAATTACTGAAGCATTGAATTCTCTTAAACTAGGGCTATGGATACAATTAAATCATTCTTGGGTTCACTAAAAGAAAGAATCATGTTCTATTTTCTGACAGTGATCTTATCGTTAGTAATTTGATTTGAAATAAAATGGGGCATTTTCTGCTTGTGGAAGATCATAAGTATAGAAATCTGTAGGCAGAAGTTCAACAAAATTATAGGTGAATTAAATCTGTAAAGAATATATGTATATTCATTGACTGACACACTGAAAACAACATATGGATCTGAGAAATGGTATCACAATACTATTAAATCTAACAATGTCACTCATATGATGGTGACATTTTTAACAGATGGAAGTAATATTTTGATAATCTTCTGAATATTTATATAAGAACTGAAATAACTTTTGATGATATAACAATTTTACCTAATCACTTAGATTTGGACAAAAAATATCCAGCCTACTCAAATCAAAATAGTTTTCTGTAATCATAAAAATGAAAAGGCTTCAGGTCTTGATGAAATACTTGGAAAAGTTTAAAATATGATAGCTTCAAAAATATTGGAATTTTTTAGGAATATATGGACCCATGAAGGTATGATAAAAATGGTTCTATTAATCTAATTTTTAAAAATAAAATACAAGATTGCAGCAATTATCAAGTATTATAATCATAGCAAAGGTATTTTCAAGGATTTCGTTGAATAGTTTGCTTCAAGTCATTGCTAAATGGTTACCAGACTGTGGTTTTAAAAAATCAAGGAGCACAATATAGTTTTCTTTGCCAGGCAAATTCGAGAAAAGTATCAGAAACAAGAGTTTATTGATCTAGTCAAAGCATGTAATTCAGTTAATAAAACAGATATACGACATTGTTTGAAATTAGTTGGTTGCCCACCAAAATTGATTAAAAGCAAAAACAAGAATTTTATCTTCTTGGATTTACAGAATACAAATGAGGGTTTTTTACCATTTCAAAAAAATGATTTATAAAATATACTTCATGTTTTGAAGGCAATACTGAAAGACTTTGGTTTAATAATTAAAGTTCTTCATCTAATAATGATTAAATTAAAATCCTCAGCAACTTTTAGCTTGAATAATTATAACTTAAGAATGTAAACCAACTTGAAATACTTTGGCAGTTTTGCTAGTAGGAAGGTGAATTTAGATGTTAAGGGATTACACAGATTCCCATGTGCTGCTATTGCGTTAACAAGTTAAGACATCATGGAAAAAGTAATTACTGCAACAAATTTATATGTATATAGAGCTGTTATTTTACCTAATTTATTGTCTGAAAATGAGACTTAGATATCCTACCCTATTGATGTATTAGAAGTTTCTTTTAAGAATGTTGCATAAAATTTTAAAAATATAATGCGAAGATCACAAGGTCAATCAATGTTTTTCAACTTGTTGGATGTGATATGCTAGATCCACTATTATAAAATTACATCTATGTTGAACATGCAAAATATCCTAAATGGGTATTTTATAATGAACTCGAGCATGATTTTTAGGCAAGAAGTAGATTCCCTCTACATTTTATGGATTACCTCAAAAATATTTTAAAATCTGATATTATTTACTTGGGAAGACATGGCAGAGAATGATATAATGGAGTTACAATTGGACAATACTATTGAAATATTTCTGAAAAGTTTTCTACTAATAAAACAGAAAAATGAACCAACATGTTCTATATGTAGATGTGTTTGTGGTTTATACATTGGTTAGTATTATCATTGCAAAACTCAGTTCTAGAGCAGTTTTTTCTTTCCATTTCTTAGAATTGGAATGACCATATTTGTTACAAGTATTTGCTATCTGTATGTAATCTATTACACCTTATTAACATGTTTTGAGAGCTTATTTATATTTACTTTTTCTTCTGCTTTTGAGTCAACTTTATTAGTTTTGTTCTTCATACTTATAAAAATATTAACTTGAATCATGAGTCAGAAAATATTACAAATTTGATCAGTATTTAAGTTGGGGGAAAAAATTCTAAAAGAGAAAGCTATAAAATGATTGGCGATTTAAATTCTGAATCCATACCAATTTTTAAAAATGACAAATTAAAAAATATACATATAGTGAAAAGAATTTCAGCTTGATTTATATTGTAATAAAATGAAACTAATGGAATATTATTTGTTAATGTGGATTAATCCAAAGTGAATGTCATGTGATAGCTTCAATAATCATTTATGAAAAGATTAATTATTTTTAAAAAAATTTTGTTGTGTCTTATTGTACAAATATTGTTCCTGCAAAGAAGTTTTACTTCATCTAGTTCAGGAAAACAACAGGATTATTGTGTTATAAGGCATGGTAAGGCTTCTAGTGTAGACGGGATTGCTGCAGGTTGTTCCCACAGGAAGAAAAATAAGCTTACCTTTTAATTATATGCTTTTAAAAGATGGCTTTGTCTTCTTTAAAATATAGACAGTATATACAATAATTAGTTATATATGTAATTTTACATTTTAATTTTTCCTTCCTAAATTATTTTAGATGATAAGTTTGGTCTGAACCATAAATGTGAAATGGATTGTAACTGAATACGTGTATTTCAATGAACCCACGATATAAAAAATGCACTCTAGAACAATTAATTCGTTTTAACAGACTCCATTGTGTATTTATATTAAAACTATACTTTGGACTAGTTGTAAATGATATCCTATACCTACATTTGCTGTTTTTATAAGCATGTATAAAAAAAATCCACTTTTGTTCTCACTTTATTTGATTAATCATAATAAAATCAATATATTATGTCCTTATTTCTATGCTTTTTTTTTTTAGTGAACTTAATGTTTACAATTTTCACTATATAAATGTCTTCAGGTCTATAAAATATACAAAATATATAACTATATATTATGAAATCATCTAAATATAACAAAATTGTTTATATATATATATTAGCATACATTTAAATAGAGGTTTGAACTCAGTATTTTTCAGTCTCTTCATACTATCTAATTCAAATTTATTCATCTATAAAATGATAAGTGAGATGGAAGTAGTACCAAATGACGTAGTTCGCTAACGATCCTGGTTGTAAATTGTTAATATAAACTAAAATGACAACTCTTATAAAAAAGAACAAACTGTTGTTAAAAATCTAAGAAAAGAGCATCTGTAATAAAAAATACAGTACTCTGAAAAAGTATTAATAATTATTTATTTAACAATAAATTTGCTCTGGTTAAATTAAATATATGTTAAAGAAAAAAGTTGCAATTTATGAAATAATTGTGGACTTATTTAACACAGGAAAAATAGAACTTGAATTTCTCCTCTTAGATAAACATTACTTTATTATGAATACTTTTGGCAACTCCTTTACAAGAGTCTAATATATATGATTTCAGAATGGGCAAAATAAACATTTTAAGCAGAAACGCAGCATTTGTATTAAAAAGAACTATTAATAATTATCTATTTAACAGTAAATTTGCTCTGGTCAATTAGTAAAAGAATAAATATATGTTAAAAAAATATCATAATCAGTGTTTTATTTTTTGTTTTTTAAGGAAAAGAGTGATGGAATTTAGTCAACGAAGTCTGGTTATATATAATCATTTAGTTTTCCAATTGTGCTTTAATTTAAATCAAAAGTCCATATTATATTAATAATATTAAGGACTCTTAAATAAATTTCCTTTACTTCAAATTAAATTAAAGCATAATTTGAAAAAGTACGATTAAATGTAAAATAATTAAATATAAAATGTTATATTTGAGTTAGATATTTATATATGTAATTAATATTTCTATAATAATGTATACTGAAATATACAAAACAGTTGTTTCTATATTCTACTTTATAAGAATTTCTCCAACAATCTCTAGACATATACTTTGAAATAAATACAAATAAGTTTAAAAGCAAAAAAATTCTATTTAACTTTTATGAGTTATCATTTTCTAATTTTCATGTATAGACTACAAGATAATTTGAAGGTAACTTGTTTTAATTAATAATAAAAAATTAATCATTGCATAGATTCTAATAGAGATGATAATGTAATTTACTGGACTGAAATATAGATTCTAATTATTTATTTACTGCAGATTCTAGATTAATAATCAATTTAATTAGTAGAATCCTATTTTTCACAAGGGCAGTTTTATACAAAAGCTTCCAGAGCTATTAATTCAATTTATTTTTAAAATTGAAGTGAAAAATACCATCATAAAGGAACAATTTAATAAAGAAGGAACTATTACAGGCATCATGTAAAGTAAAAAAAAAATGTATTCAGCAATGTTGTTTTAATTTAAAACACTTTTTTCCTATTTAAATCTGAGTAAAAAAAATAGCTATGTCTTGCATTGGTGGTCGAGAGGTCAGCGCGACTGCCTTGCACTTGCAGGCAGTTGCCCGGGTTGCGGGTTCGCGTCCCGGCCGATGCTATGACACTTAAAACAAACAAAAAAAAATAGCTATTTGTAACTCTACAATAATTAACGCAACTGCAGAGGAATAGCTAGTATGGTGGGTATAATTTGATGACATAATATATTTATACATTCTGTACATTTTAAAGCTATGATGTCATTAACTTAATTTTAAAAAAATAAAAATTGTGTGAAATGCATAAAAATGGATTCTTATTTATTACATTCTTTTTACTAGCTGCCATTACTAAATGACATTAAACATTTTCTTTATTTTTTTTTTGTGTGTTTTTTTTTATTTTTAAAAAAAGGGCATATACTGTACTGTATGTGCGAATAAAAGTGCAGATTAAAATTTTATTTACAAATATACATACAATAACATCAACACAATTCCTAATAAGACACCACACAACATTAGTATGAGAATCCTTTTTATTTCACATTAACTTTATTACTTTTAAGTAAGAATAAAACAAAAGTTTTTAAATTCTATTAATTCATAATACATTTGTTCTAATAAAACAATAAATAATTTATATACATCAAATATATTCTGTTGAGATTTCTAAACAAACATCGTCTTTATAAAAATGATTTAGAAGAAATATATATATTGTTATCCAATTTTAGAGTTAAAAACATTTTACTGTTTACTTCTTTATAAAAGAAGCGTTTTAAAAAATAATAGTTCACTACAAATTCAGCTTTATTTTTAATAAATTAAAAAAAAAGAGGGCAGCACTATATATAAGAGTAACAAATAAACCGTTTAATATTTTCAAATGTATTTTTCATAAATTAATCTCACTGTTGATTATTACAAAGTATATACAATATTAATAAATAGTATTGAAAAAAAGATTCATTTTTTAAAAATAAAAATACTTGATAATTTAAATTTTGACCTTTTTAATAATATTTTAAAATTATGTTAATCAAATGACTATTACGGTATAGCTCTCATTGGATTTTATTTCTACTGGGGGAGGGGGGTACTATGTGGGGGGGTGGGGGTGGAATAACATTCGGGTGAGGAAGAAAAAAAACACAGAAATTTAACATTCTACATATAATTCATAATTTTTCAAATACATTATATCAGAATTTCAATAGATAAATATATTACTAAATGATTACCCTGATAAATATAATAAACAATTTATTTAATATTATATACATATGTATGTGTGCACATATATATTAATAATAGTATCTAAAATCCCAAATAATATTTGTAAAAAAAAGGGTGTTATTAGTATTAAAACTGTTACAATTATAGAAACTAAAAATAAAATGTTTGTGGCTATTTTTATCTAGATCACTTCATCAGGAATCTAAGTACTTCTTTGAGATTTAAGATTTTAGAACTAGGGGCTCTTCATAAATGAATGACCTTCATGGTACTAACTCTAATCTTCCAATTACGAATAAGAGATATTTTCCAAACAGATTCAATTAGATTTGAAAATTTTACCAAGAAGAAAGTTGACAAATGAACAAATCATGATAGTATAAGAAATAAAAAATGATTGCTAAATGTGTAAGAACATTGGTTCCAACTTAGAATTCTAAATCCTCACTGGTGAAGGCAAAACCAATCTCATAGATATTATTACACCATAACATCTGGTATCATTGAATTTCAGGCATACAACAGAAGTCTCTAGAGTAGTGTAAAAATATGACTAAGTTGAGAAAGTCATGTGTTGGTATTATAGAACAAAGCACGATACCAAAGTGTGCAACACCTGAATTTCTATTTGCCTTTGTAAGTTTTATTAATAGCTTAGATAAATCTTCAATATGTACAATAATTTATAAGACTCAACTTTATAACAAAATTAAAATTTCATGTGTAAAAAATGAGTCAAAAGTCTTAATTCTTTATAAGGATTAATTGACTTCTAGCTGCCGTCATTTTCATATGGTTTCTGAAACTGCAAAATTTAATACAATCTCCAAAACATATTCTTTATTTGCATTTGTTGGAAACTATACACACAGTCAGATTAATACAATTCCATTCTTAACTCTGTATTATTTTAATATTAAAAAGATTGAAGTTGTGTATTACTTAGTGTTTTTTAAATACAAAATATTACATCATCCCCTCATGGACTTGTCAATAAATTGTATCAGATATATGGGGGGAAATATTTCACAAGGCATAAATTAATACATTATTTTTGCAAACTGTAGGGCACGATCATTAATGAATTAAGAAATCACAGCCATTTTAAAATAAAAATAAAAAATCTCACTGATTTTTAAATACTTTGATTTTATTTTGCAAAAATGCTTAAATTTGTCTTAATATGTATTTGCGTTTCCATTTAAAAAAAAAAAATGGATTTAAGAGTGACTGCATTGCTTTGTAACCTAATTTAAGTGTCCTCACAATGTAAAATATTATAGAATAATCAAATTGCAAACTGTGAATTATAATAATACAAGTCTCACAAGTCTGGAAAATTTTCAACACTTAACTCCAGATTAAAATAGGTTTCAATCAAGCAGATTTCATTTTGGTTAGAATGAAATTATAATTTATTTTTCACAAATTTCACCATTAATATATATATATCCAATTAGTGAATTTTATATAAAATGGAATTAGGTTCCTAAGTAACTAGAATACATTTGTAGATGTTCTTATTAACTATGTAAAAAGCAACAAATTAACAATTGTGAACTTCATGAAGTAAAAGACATATACTTTACAGATAAATTAATGCTAAGATTTGTTATCTATAAAGAGTATGGATTTAATAATGTTTCATCTTTCACGTTTTAAAATAAAATAAGTGAAATTAGCTTATCTCAAATAAGATTCAAACCTGTTTTGATTTACAACTAATGAAGAAAGTTTACCTGAAACTTGACCTGTGTAAGTATTATTTGTCGAGAATAGAGAATTGAATTATTATACAATATCTTTATAAATATAAAAATCAGCATAATTCTTTCTGTACTTTTATTTTACTAACTTTAAGAATTTGGCATAGTAAAGGATTTAACTATTGTGAGATTTTCCTGTCATGGCTAATTCTTCAGCAGTAACAGTGAGAAGGGAACTGTGTTTGGGCAACCACATGTCTATCTACACACAGCAATTCTGACTTTAAGCTTTTCCTTTTTTGTTTTCTAATTTTGGACATTTTATTTTTCTATGAATTATCCTATTCATTTACAACTAACTATTAATGATTTTGATGATGGAATAGAACAGTTAGATTCACTCTATTCTAGAACCATCTACTATAAATTTGAGTTTACTGCATTGTAAAATCCCCATTTCCAGATTGGTCTGATCTTGTAAAGTTATAGAAAATAACAATAAAACCCTAAGGATACGTAAGTAAAGAATTAGAATGAAATGAGAAATTGACTACTGCTTAGGATTATCAATTTTATTTAAGCAAAATTGAATTAAAATACATTTTATTTGTAATACTTAAATTTTAAAAGAAACTCATAATTAAGTGTAGATTAGCTTTCAACTGTTAGTTTGTTCACTTTTTTCAGTCAATCATATATTAAATAATCAAATAGTTAATTGCTAGGGAAATCATGTGACATTTTTGCACTAGCATGGACCTGAAATTTTTATCTCTTAAGTCATATTATTCGATCATAGTGCTAAACCATAGAAGGCCAAAAGAAACAAATAGTAATATAGATAGTAGCTTCAATTTTCTAATAATATATATAATCAAATGATTAATTGCTTGGGAGAACGTGATTATTCAAACACCATAAATGACAGATTAAATTTTGTTCCAGAAACCTTAAGTTCTTAAGACTATCACTACCGTTACACTCAACTATAAAGAGCAGATACATTAATTTAAAATAGGTAAAAATACTTGGACATATGAGAAAGTACTTTTATTACTAAATACGTTTTCATTTTTATCAAAAATAAATAATCATTAAATAATTACTATATGTTATAAGCAAATAATTCTGAGATCCATCACTAATTTTAAAGACCTGTATGAATATTAATAAATTTTTTTTTGATTTCATTCTCTTCAGTTTTTGAGAATTACATGTTCTCGAATTTCATTCAATGATTGACTGGTCAACGCCTTACGATGCTATTTAAATAAAATAAAATATAAAAAAACTAAGCCTATTTATGGACTTATTATGGATATAAAGTACTACGAGGTGAGAGAAAAGATAGTTGGTAAATTTTATTTTCAATTAGCGTGGAGTAATGATTATTTAAAATCTCAGATTTTTTAAACAACTCGCTACAGAACAAGGTCGCTCCAATATTTCTCCTGCCATCCCCCAGAAAATAATGAAGAATGCAGTACTTCCCATGCTTGACAACTGCAGAGTGGTGAGGATTTTAGATTTCCCATCCTTGATTGTCTCTATAATTAAACGTAGATTTAACATTTATTGAACAATTTAGATAATAGTTAAATAGGATATAATATCTACTAGAAAATCTTAAGCCTATTAGAACTCAGCCTGGATTTGAATCACAGATCATGGATGTGGCAAGAAAATGTATTAATGACTTAGTTTTGGGACCTTCTATATATGCATGTAAAGAATGGTTATAAATTCTCTGAGCAGAGCCGGCCCAAAGGTAGTGCGAATGGTGCAACCACACTAAGATATATAATTATCAAGTCCTTGTGCCTGCATGATCTATGCTTTCTGTGAAAATCAAAAAATAAAATGTTTTACTACTTGTTAAATATAATTATGTTTACTTTTTTTCTGCCAAAATTTTGTAATTTGAAGACTCTATCATGTTGAATTAATACAGAGTATAAAAAGACTGTTTGTATGATGATGTAGATTTTTCAGCCAAGTACAATATGTATGCCTAAATATTTCACAATGTTCTGATCATGTTAATGTGAAATCAGCAGAGGTCAAGAATGATTCTCTTCATTAGCAATTTTCAGAATTCGCATAAAAAAATATGATGTTATTAACAGATTTGCAATAAAACATTCAAGGAAATAAAATATAATTTTTTGCATTGCATATATTTTATTTTGTATTCACGAATATTAATTCAATAAAATTGCACAAAGCTGTATTTAAAATTTATAAATAATCATAAATAAATAATTATTTACACATTTTAAGTATTAATTTGTGCAATTTTGTTTTAAGTAAACAAAATAAAATACACATAATGCAAAAAATTATATTTTATTTTCTTGAATTTTTTTTTTTTAGTCAATTCTCATTCAAATTAAATAAAAATTTTAACAAAGAGAATCATTTTTGATTTGATTTGTAATAATTGTAAAGTAATATCTTTATATCAGCAAATAAGTAAGATCACTTTTTAAAAATATCTAAGTATTTTCATCATGAGTAAAAGATACCCACCCCACATGAAAACATTGCTCTGGGCCTCGCTTTTTCTCAGGCTGACTCTGTCTAAGAGTAATTTTGAAGTTTAAAAAATTTGAGCATAGATATGATAATACGTTTGATGACAAATGGCACATAAAAGTTTGGCTGACAAAGTTTATTCAAATTTAAAACAATTTTAACATAAATTTCAGATCTATAATTAAACCAAACAGTACAAGTGGAGCAAAAAACTCATAAAGTAGATTGAATTCAAAGCCCATGATAACTGTCTGAAAGTTAAGTATTTGTAGGAATGTAACAGGTATAGTACAAACGATGATAAGGTCTAAAAGATAAAACTATATTGAGAAAAAAATTTGAAGAATAAAGTTTTTTGCAAATTTAAATTCAAAGTTGAAAACTGTATATAATAATAATAATAGAAACTGTGATAGAAAAATTTGTAATAAATCAGAAGCAAACTTTAGTACTTCCTAGTGCAGATTTAAATTTCAATATTAACAACTGCTATTAACAAATAGATCTCTCATACTACCTAAGTTTTGATTACAATCTAGTTTTGTCAGATAGGCTAAAGGTTGAAATATTTGTAAACCACATAAAAATAATAATCAAAGTTTTTTTATATAAATAGACTCATTATATTTTATTGTGAAAGTGTATATATATATTATTGCATGCTTACACTATTTGATTGAGTTTAGTCCTCTAGCATGGCCAAATATATATGGACTATAAAAAATTTGTCTATTTTACATCAAATATTGCCAAGCAATATTAAAGTTTAAATATGCACCAAAAACACTAAAATTTGCTCTTTTTATTATAGAAGTATGTGCATTTTTGTGTAATTAAATATTTTTTTTTTACAATTAGTCTGTTCAGTCAATAAATTTAATACAATAAAATGTGATTCAATAATATATGAATCCCTCGTGAAAAGGATATAACATATATTCTAATTGAAATAATTAGAGAGGAAAGCGGGAATTTATTTACATGTCCACCCAATGAACCAATGCAGTTCAATTACTTGCCAATTAGGTTCCGCCATGACCATGAGGTAGAATATGTCTTTTGAGCTATTACATTATTTCCACTCAATAACAAATGTTTGTAATGCACATGCATTTACTACACACAAAATCAAAAAATGCATACATAAAATAGCCTTTAAATAACTTTCTCTGCAGGGAAAGAACATTCCAATATCCTCCTGCCTCCATTCCCACCACTAAAAAAGGCATTGAAGAAAAGGTATTATTTATTTACCAGGTTGCTAAATGCTGATTGTCCAGAGTTCAAAATTAGATGAATTTTGGAATATTTTCAGTAATAGACCTTAACCCAAACACAGCTAACTATGGATATTCAGCTACAAATTGAAAATCACAACAACAAAAAAAAAAAGGGAAAATGGTAAAAGCAATCACCCATCTGGTAGTTATTATTATGGTATATAATATGTTCACCATTAATATTTCTTCATGAAGGAAACACCTTTACACTGTAGATTATTTAAGGCTACTTTACTATATTACATATATATAAATACGTATTATATCAATTCACCTTACAGGCATAGCATTTCCACTATGCATTTGAATAAACACGTAAATGATTACCGATCATCCTCTATCAGGTCAGAAATTATTACCTTTCTTTTAACTTCATATATAGATTTTAAAGTTAGTAGTACAAAAAATGATAAGCTGTGATTTAGAATTACATAAATATACATGAAAACACACACACATATTCTTAGCAATATGTCAATTTAGATTAATTACTTTATAAAGAAAAAAATTTGCTACCCTGATATACAAAGTGAGATTAATGAAGAAAAATAATAATAAAAAAAATAATTCCACACCAAAATCTTTGTGTGTTATGAATGGTGGTATTGCTGCAATAAAACGTGGGTGATGGAAAAAAAATCTTTGACCTCCAATGATGATCATGATGCTAAAAAATTCCACTACAGAGTTAGAAACAAATATTACTCTGATGTTTGAAACTGAAGCAATCTAGGGTGAGATTACTACACAGGTATTTTTCAGATCTTTTTGCTTCAAATCAGTAGTAGTTATGATCAAACTTGTTCAATTCACTTTCAGAGTATTTACTGTGTTACCATTGCAAAAAACTTGCTTATGACTATTTCTGTTGGCTGCAATTCATGGCTCTGTTTAAGGGGTGAGACTTCTTCCGAGGCGCTGCGGTCTCGCAACTGCTTCCAATGATGCAGAATAAGAGTATATTCGTCAGCCTTTTCATAATTCCCCAATGTATTATAAACTCGCAACAATCCTCGATAATCATATTCCAATCCACTATAGCCTTCACCAAATAATTTTTTACCTAATAAAAAAAATACAAATATACATGAATAAATTTCCACTTTTTACATATAAAGATTGGATTGTATACTAATTACTTATATCAAGTGTGAAATTTAAAATATTATGAAATAAAAAAATAATAATAATAATTTTGATTTTACTTTAAAAATTCATGTTCTGGTATAGAAATCGTTATTATTATTATTTTTGCTAACAGATATCAACTTCATAGGTATAAAAACATATCCAATTTGATATTAGGCTTTAACTGTGGACAGTGGCACCCTGTATCCATAGTATCTGATACTCTCTGTAAATAAACTGAATATAAAATACAAACATTTTCAATCTGTGTATCTATGATAGAATTAAAAATTATGTGGTACAGTAATTATGTTAAGATAATAACAAAAATAATTAACAAATACATATGCATATATATATAAGAATAAAGTCTTTTTAAAACATTCCTTTATAAGCTGTTTATCAGGATAATATTCATATCTGCAAAGCTAGATAAAGTTTTAAAAAAAAACGCTAGAAGAATTCAACATAATTTTAATGTTATATATAATATTTTTAAAAAAGGCATACACACATTAAATTATCAATGAAAATAAATCACTAACTTTTTTTTTTCATTTTTCTTGTCATAAAAATTGATGATAATAAAATGCAAAAAATATTCAATTATTATGTGCATTTTAAGTACTGTTTGCCAATGTAGAATACAGACATTTCTCTGTATTAAGATGTGCTATTTTGTGATCATTATGTAAAGTACACGGCAGATATAATGTGAATTAAAAAAAAAAACTACAATTTTATCATTTTACTTACTTCAAACTTTTTATTTTCAAAATGAGAATAAGTGACTCAATGGTTTTTGAGGCAGTGTATATAGTGACCTCACTGTGTTTTCAATTACATTTATTTATCTTAAAATGGACTGTCTGTAATGTTAGAGCAGCAGAGTTGATGCTGAGAACAGAAGTTCCATTCACGTAACCAAAGCCTTTTTTTATTTCAACTAGATATGATCTGAGACCTAATAGAATAAAGTGCCACGGCAAGCATCTTATGAGAAAAGCATTGATTTTAGAAACATGGTAAAAAACAACGGTTGCATAAGAAATATATTTTGATTCAATTAAAAATAAATGCTTAATAAAAATTGCCTCTAACAGCATTTACATTAATTAAATATTCTCTATCTGACGGAAGGCAGAATGGGTAATCATTTCTCTCTCTCTCTCTCTTTTTGCATGAAAAGAAAATTTAGATTTATTTAGATAATTACTTTCATTGCATTAAATATTAAATAAACATGTTGAATTTTATAATAACAAAATATAAATAGGAATGATTTAAACAATATCCCTTATTAAATTAAAATTAATAGCACTGAAAAAAGTCACATCAGATGATTATTTGCTCATATTTTATGGATTATTTTTTCACTCACTATTTTATAATAATTATTATTAATGTGAGCTTCATTTAGCAAATTGCATGCTGAGAGTTGAAGACTTTGGTTACAGAACTGAAAAGATGTTTATTTTTTTCTTACAACAATATCATTATGATTTTGAGTGTTTTTGTGTTATATACATTCTGTTATAAACTGAAATTATAAGCATTTATATGAACATGAGTAGTACTATTATGTTTCTTCACTTTTTATTTTGTAATTATATTATTCATTGATGGACCCTTCCTGTAAAAAAATTAGCATTTGTTGCTTATCTGAGCACCCAAATTATCATGTTAAACATTCCATTTAGCCAGTAATTTAGTTGCTTTATATTATTCACATTAATCCTGCATTTATTTTATCTCGGTATAGAACTATTCTTTATAAACAGTAAGTAATTAATGGGCTGCAGATGGCTGTGCAAATAAGTTCAAATGACTATTGTTTTGGCTAATTATATATACTAAATTAATAGTATTCAAATTAATTGTTTAAAAATTTAAACAAAGCAAAGCAAAACTCCATATAGTAGTGCCACCTGTGCTAAACAGAGTAATCAATGGATGCCATATGACTATATAAGCTATTGAGCTTAGATTGAAAATATTATTTGTGTTTTCAATTTCATGCTCATGGTTTTGTAGTTAAGTAGAGATAAAAGGTGTTTGCTAGAGGGTTGCATTAGATCCTAAGATCTAGATGCAGTGCTCTCAGATCCAAAGCTCCTCACTGACGAAGGCCACAAGCCAGAAACTAGTCTGGGGATATTGGATGCGTAGGCATTAGATAGGGATTTTATGCACAAGCCTTCTGGCATCCATTGATTACTCTGTTTAGCACAGGTGACACTACTATATGGAGTTTTGTTTTGCTTTGTTTACAAACAATTATGTGCTAGTATTGGAGATGTGATCATGTGATGCTTGCTTGTTTAAAAATTTGTTTGCAGTACAATAATTTGTCAGCCTTAACCCTTTAGCAGAAAACTAAGCATCATCAAATTGAGGCTTAAACGTATTATTAATTTTTTACATACCTAGCTTTCTATTTAAATAGAATTTGTAACAAAATTAAATTATTTTTTAGCATAATTATTATTTAAATATTTTTAAAACTAATAAAAATAAGGAAATCTTTAAAGTTTTAAAATTATATTGAGAAATAAAAGACATTTCTAAACTTTTATCAACATAAGAATAAAACTTTTCTTCTGTCTCACCACATGGATTTTTAATGCTTAAAAAAATATGTTTTGAATAGAAAATATAACTTTGAAAATAAATAAAAATTTCCATTTCATCTTTTCAAACATAATATAGAATATTCTTACTGAAATGTGTTTAGAGCAGTTGCATTTAGAACTATTCTTATCATTTGATTATATTTATCATCTTAGAACAAAAATGATAAAAGATTCGTTTTCTATATATATAAACCATTAAACACCACACCAAACAAAACAGTCATACAAAAGTAATGTCAAACCAAATATGACAGGCAGTACCACTCTGGATATCAACCAGAAAGATCATGGAAAGGATTAACAATAAGTAATCAGAAGTCAATGTGCACTGTCCTCACTCTAGTGTTTATCAATTCCTCAATTCTTCACATAACTATTTATATGCACATTCAATGATAGGTATGGGAAGATCAAAAAATGGAAGTTTCAAGTGTTCTTCTGAATATGTGATGATTGAAAACTAAAACCATTAATCTTTTGAATTACACAAAGATACAAGAGAAAGAATCCATAGACTATGGTCTGACAACATTAAAATTTGCAGATCAACTCTGTATTTAATCATCTGTCTTGCAAAAAAACTGACAAAACCAGAGAAAGAAAATGAAAAAACATTAAACATTTATCATCATGGAGATCATGGTGCCTAATGATAAATGATTGACACCTTCTACTTATTAACTCTTGTAACATTTACATTAATAATAATGTATTGTTTAATTATCATTATACCAGTCTTCTCATATTGAAAAGCAAATATTGCTGACCCCAATGAGTGCTATAATCAATTTTGATCTTCCTCAGTCTTTCTGCTGTTGAGAATGCTCATTGAAATTTCACATCAACAGCTTGGAAAGAACAATAAAAATACAGACAAGTCACAGTCTTTGTCCTAACATTTTTCTACTGAATAATGGCTGATTATACAGAAGCCAATCAAAATAAGCATCAAGCATTATTATTTAAATTTTAAAATCTTGTTAAATCTTAAAATAATCCATTTTAATACATCAACTTTGAAAATTAATTGGAGTTTGTTTTCTTTTATTATTCATCTTAATTATTGTCTAATGGAACATTAACTAAATCGAGGCTTAAATTTTGTAACTAATTTTCATATATGTAATCTTCAATTTGATTAAAGTTTGTGACAAAATAAAATTATTTTTGGATTAATTATTATTAAAAACATCTTTAGAAATGATGAAAATATTTTAAAATAATGAAATTATTTTGAAAAAAAAAACATTTTTCTGTCTTTACTAGCATAACACAAAAAAATATACTTGTTTCTTATCTTGAATGTTTAAACTTTTCAAAAATGCTATATAATTATAAAACTAAAATATATATTATATTTATGAGTAGAAAAAAAAATCTTTCAAAATAATAAAAATATTAATGAAACAAAGAAATTAGTTTTAGAAGTAAAAAAAAATCTACCCTTTTGCTTTACTAATATAAACAATTCTTGTAATAATGAAACACTAGTGCTTTCAAGATTTATTTTAATTACATTTGCTATCTAAGAACAAAAATGAAAACTAAAGTATAGAATTGTGATCATTAGGTTAAAATCACACCAAAAACTGCAATGCAAGTACCTATGCAATGCCTCTACATATTATTATGGACTATAATACCATTACAGTAATCATACAGTCATTCCATGTTATTGAATAAGCATCATTTAATTGGTTTTTCTATTCTTATTTTGTTAATTAAAAACACTTCACAGCTGATTAATAATCACAGTCTCTACTGAAAAGTTTAAAAAAAATATCAAGCACAATACTATTGGAGGGTACAAGTATTTGATAAGATGCAATACTCTACTAGATCTGCTTTAAATTATGGCTTCACAGAGAAGTAGCTCAGAAAAATCAATCATCCAATAATAAAAATGGCTAAAAGTAATTATGATTTTTTGTATACCCAAAGCAGGAAAATGTCAAAGCCATTTGATACAAAAGCTTCACCAGGGTTTGCAGTTGTGGATCTCATCAGACCTTTTTTCTTAGATTGCACACAATTTCTGTTTTTCTAATAGTCACTTTGTTTCAACTGATAACTAATCATGCTGCTCATTAGGTGGATATTACACACTATACTATGTAACCAAAGAATGTCAAAGGCATACATAAAGACTGCAACCAAGGCTGAGCACGAGATGAGTCATTGCATTTTTGCCATAGCTTAATGGGCTCACCATCTCTATTTTAAATTGATTCATAATTTATACTAAATTGTACAATAATTGAAAGTGCAAATAAGAATGTTGATCCAAATGACCATTAATGATATATAGTTAAAAAAAAAAAAGCCTTTCTTTTAAGATTAAAAAAAATTGTGGCAGGCTTGTCTTCATCATGCTGAACAACTTATATAAACATATATATATATATTATAAATTTATCTCATTAAATGTACTTCTTAGCATGCAGTTATCATGAACTTTAGCTGCTGAATATGAGCACTATGAATTTTACCAACCAGGCTGAAAGCATGCTCAGCTGTATATTGAAAGTTTAAACAAAATAATATTTTCTTTACAAGCAGGAAAAATGCTTATGATAGAATACCAATCACCTTTAATATGTATTAGAATAAATAGTGCTCATTTTTTATTATTTTAAAAATAATTTCATTTAATGTAACTTCTATTGTAAATTTTTAAATTTAATCAAGTGCAATTTATTTTAAAAATATATTAATTTTTATATAGGTGCTGATAAATTCTTTTTTAACCTTTCATGTAATCATGAGCCATAAACTTATATTTCTACAATTAATTAAATTCTTCTATACTTCAAAAATACTATTGTTAGCCCCATTTAATTGTTGTGAATAAAAGCATGCTAAAAAATATGCTTTAATAGCTAAATTTATATAACATACTGTGACGGTTCAGGTTTTTCACCAGAAGAGGGGGAACATTATCTAACTATGGTCAGACTGATGACGCGATGAAATAACTAACCAATGATCATGCCTACTTCCAATGGGCTAGCTCTAGGTTTACACATTAAATTCAGACACAATTTAGGCTAGTTCATCCATACCTCACCCCTCTTTCGGATTTCACACATGCCTCAGAATTCAAACCCAGAGGGAATGTTACAATCAGCTCTTTTCAGCGATGAATTTAGCTTAGATATAAATTATAGTACTTTTATATAGGTTCCAATCTTGTAAAAGATGCATTTAATCATATTACTGTATTATAATGTACAATAAGATGTGTGTGAGTGCACATATGTACAGTGATGAATTGACGAGCAGGTAGATAAATAACTTTGATAAACTACAGACCATTTAATGAGGATCAAATTGACAATGTTTATTTGCAAACAAAATAAAAATTGAAAAACTTTTTTAGCAGAAGAAAATATATATATATATGTGTGTATGTGACAAATATGTATTACATATTAACAATTAAATATACTCATTACATTATGCACATATCTAAAGTGGTGAATTGATGAGCGGGTGAATAAATAACTTTGATAAACTAGAGACCATTTAATGAGGATCAAATTGACAATGTTTATTTACAAATGAAATAAAAATTGTAAAACTCTTTTAGCAGAAAAAAAAAAAAATTATATACATGTGTATGTGTCAAGTACGTATTCCTATCATATTAACAATTAAATATACTCATTACACCAACCCTTCCCATGATAGGCATACATGAATAGAAACTCATTATAGACAAAATAGGTAATAATAACGAGAAGCAAAAAAAAAATCATTAATTCAATTTTACAATGATTATGAAACTAACTAACTATTTAACAAAAATATAAAGATGTATTCAGTAGTTTCTTAGTTTAATTCCAACTATAGCGTTTTTCTCTCTTTGGAAGACCCCCATCAACTATGTACAAGTTTAATAGAAAAGACCATTCATGCAAGAATGTTAGTCATTCATACTGAATAGTCAACAAAAAAAACAAAACAATATAAACTCTGTCCTGTAGCAAGCATGTGTTTTATAATATGGAGTGGTAATAAATAAAATCTTACCTTTATTCCATATTGCAGTAAGGATTCTGATAGAAATCATACCGAATGTCATGTCATTATGGAGGGAGGGTTACCTGAACTTTATTTAAAAAGAAAAATTATTTAATCTAACAATCTTCTTCCCCACATTTTCTCAATTTTAGTTACAATGGACTCTTCTGAGTTACAGAAATCTTGGCTTCCAAATACGGAAGTGAAATAAAAAATATAAAATTATGCCAACGTATACATAAATAAAATATATATATATCACACAATAAATTAATACTTCTTCATGATAACTGGCATGAGGTTTATGAATTAGGCTAGTAATATCTCTAACAGATACAGTCTGTCGTTGTTTCGGTCAAGCTGCTATGATAGATCATGCATTCCTCGAGACTCTTCAGTGACATTTAGAATGACGTTATCTTCATCTCTTGTTGTTGTTCTTTCTGTATCCATTTGGATGTTTTAGACAAAGTATTCCATGTTTCGGTAGGCATTACACACTTGAGTACTGAACCATCACGCTTCCCATGGTCAGGGTAGATAACACTGAGCCCTATAACACTACTGAATTAACCGGAGAATATTGTTTTTCAGCAAATAAACAATTAAAATTTTTTTAACCCAAAGTTTGTTGTTAAATGATTTTTATAAGAACGGAATTATTCCATCGTTAATATATATAAATACTCTAATCATGTTCTAATTCATTCTTTATTCGCATTTGAAGAATAGCGCGGTCTTTTTTTTTTCTTTTTTATAAATGTCTATTTAAAATCAGCTTTGTTACTTTAACCAAATGCTTGAGTTTATTAGAATTGTTTTTGTTTAAATATTGATCGCAGTTTCTTGCAATTTGCTTTACAACAATCGAGCAAATAATTTGAAGTGTTTGAATAAGCCGTCCATTTTCTTTAAGATTGGAACATTCAATTTTCCGATGTTGTATGATATAGCTTATGCCTTAATGTAAAATAGTAGAAAGATGATAGAAATAAATTATGTTTGTTTTTATACTGTCCTCAGCTTCCATTGTCCAGTATACCAACATCTTATTTCATGTTTCTATTGCTGTGTGAACTTTATTGGTACATGTACTACATTAATTATAACAAAACAAAATTACATAGTAGAATTATGTTTTCATCTTCCATATTTGGTTACTTAGTGACTGGTTTGACATTAGGTCATTACCATGCTTACTTAGTCCAAGTCTTTTTAAAATAACGTACAATACACTGACATTAAAAATCATTGTTTACATACATATATATTAGTACAATTATTTTTTTAATTGGGGTTTTCATCTTTCTAATAGATAAGTAAAATTCATTTATTTAGATACTTCCTCAATATAGTTAAAAATACACATTTGTTGCACTTATATATAGGCATGGTTTTAGTGACTTTATAAGTGAAAACATATGCTTAATCGTCTATTAATTAACATTTAAAAAAATGAGCTTGATTTGATGGTGAGAGTGACAAAGGCTAGATTGTAAGCTACCCTTACAATACAAAACAGTAGTCCATGATGACACTTAAAGGACAGTATAAAACTTGACCAAGGTGATGAAACCTGGTTGATTGAAATACATTTCAAGAGCCATTGGCATAGTTTATCTATAACTATGCATGAAGTACAAAAGAGCATAGTTAGAAGTAACATTCTAGAAATATGTATGTGTGTATGCAATAAATATATATATTTGTATTTATTTATTTATATATATTTTTTTGTATAACTGTAGTATTATAATAAATAGCATACCTATTGCTATTGACCTGAGGTAAAGCTGTTCGGCTTTCTCATACTGCATCATGTCGTAATTATATAATGAAGCTAGGTGTCCAACAGAAAGTGCAACTTCATAATCCTCAGGACCTAACAACTTCTCTTTTATTTGAATAGCTCTTATGTGCATTTCCTCTGCTTCCTAAAAAAATAAATTTATACATGTGTATGTAGTCAGGTAAACATTTGTACATACATATTTTATAGTCACGTTTTAGACTTATCTAGGTCAACCAGTTGCCCTAAGTATCTCTTTAGAAAGTTTACAATTTTAAAACTAAATGTTTTTTTTGACCAGACACTTTCTAACTTCAATCTTTATCTTATTTTCCAGCTAAGAATAGCTAGATTTCCATTTACTAACCAATAATGAAATAGCTAACCTTCATCTACAACAAAAATCCTAATTCAACTTTAGATTTGGACTTAGTTTCAAGGGCATGGCTGGCTCATATGTTAACTGCTGTATCCTTAAATATTTTACTTACATCTGATAAGTTTCAACAATTATATTCTTAAGCTTTTTTAAAAACACAAAACAAAAATATTTCTGAATCAACAAACCTTATACCGATGCATGGATTGGTAAAGTCTTCCTAAATTTCCATAATGTTTAGCTGTTTGCACATTCATCTCTCCAAAAGCTTGCTTGGCCAGAGCGAGGGCGGATAAGTGCAAGTCCTGGGCTTCTTGAAGAAGCCGAGACTCTGTGCCCTTGTTATGGCTATCTATTGCAATCTCTTCCAAAATTAATGCTAAATAAAAACAATAATTATAATTAGAAATCAAATATACAAATCTTTTTTATTAAGAATGAGAGCCCTTAAGCCCTTTATTAGGTCAACACACAGAGGTTCACACCTCAGAATTTGGTTGTTATGTATATTATTTTCATAGTCAGCTTTCAAGAACCTAAAAGCTCTCATTCATAATACTTTTATAAAATACAGCAATACAATGTATTAATTACATAATTATCTATTTATCTACATATTTATTTAGAAACTGCAATTATATCTCAAACAGATATTTGCAACCATTGAAAATTCAACCTAACCAGATTTCTTAAATTATTCCGTGCTATTCATAGCTTCCCAAATAACACAAACCATCATTTTGCATTTATTGACATGATTTCACAAATTTATTTTACAAGCACTTTATTTATAATATCAAGTAGATATTTATAATAACTGTCTTTTAATATATACATAAATTCTTTTTATTATGTCAGAAATAATAGTAAATCTGCTGAATCATAGGTCATTTAAGTTTTAAACTTTTATGCAGATAATAAAACTAGTAATGTGCCTTATGTAATTTACCTTTTTAATAAATATAGTTCAAATGTTTTTACCAAATAATATATTACATACTTATGATACAATTTAATTTAAAAATTATACACATTAATGCATTACAACCCCCCCCCCCCCCCCAATAGAACAAGTTAGATAAATATTGGAATAATAAACTAAGAGAAAGACACAATATATTTATATTATACAAGTCTCAACACATTATTAAAAAAATTCACAATCAAGATTCACAATAAATATTTAAATGAACTAGTAAATATAAGTTCATCTTTTGATATATATATCAATACCAATCTGTTTTACCAGATAAAAGATGACCAATGTTATCTGACCTTTGGTTTGTTATGTGTTAAAAAATCAAGCAGTGATACTCAAAAAAGTTGAAACTTTTTATTAACAACAATTTTTTTTTTTATATGAATCAAGCCCTAGCTTACAGTTTCAAATATTAATTTAGATGAAATTCTAATGATTTTAATGATTATGTATAATAATTTTACAGTTTATCAAATATAGAACACTAAGAATATAAGCCTATTCACAGAACAAACAAGTTTGAATACTGTCATATCTGACCTTGCCTTCAGAAGTGAACTAGTCCAGATTCCTTCCTTATCTGATCGAATCGATCACGCATATCCATTAACCAATGTGTGAACATGTGGATTACCAATGTATAAACATGGCCAATGGGTAAACATGTGTATAAAATCCTACCATTGGTTAGGCTCTCTGAATCCGATTGCTGCCAGTAAGGTAGGGGATCTGGCAATTAATAGTCAGCCTCTTTGGAGGCAAGTCAGATATCATCTGTATAATCTAAATGATAGTATGTGCTCTTAAAAGAGAACATGTCTACCTATATGACTGAACATGCTCTCCATTGAAACCACTTCCAACAGTGAAGGTGTTTCTATTATATTCACTATCGATAAGTCTACACAATGAGGCAAGTCCTCAATAGAACTGGAAATTGCTATGACTACAGCAGACTCGAGGCAAGCTAAATATACAGCTGGAAGTGAGTCCAGTCATTCAGCATGACCAGCACAGTATTAACTACGTTTATCTATGTACAACTGTATTTTGGGAGTGTTCATATTTTTTTTTGATATTACTGTTAATTAATTTGAGTCTGAATCCTGCAATTCAGCCAAACACAATAAATACATTACTAAAATAATTCATAAGGAAGAATCATTTAAATGAACTTGCAAATAAAACGTCAATGCCAATCCATTTTGTCAGATAAAAAAAGGTCACTTTTATCTGATCTTCAGTTAGTTGTATAATAATAAATTAAGCTCCGATTCTCAAAAAGGCTGAAACCTTTTATTAATAGAGATTTCAGTTTTTAAATTAATCAAGCAAGTTTTAATCTAGGTAAAATTCTAATGAATTTAATGAGTAAGCAAATAATTTTGCAGCTTATCAAATATGAAACGTTAAGAATATAAACCTATCCATGGTATAAACAAGCCTGAAGATAACTGACAAACAAGATTCCAAATAATCATTTAAATGAAATTGTAAATAATGCTCATCTTTTGTTATACTAATGCCAGTAAAAGATTATTTTTGTAATGTATTCAGACTTGCTTGTTCTAAAAATAAGTTTATATTCCTAATGCTACGTATTTGATAAGCCATAAAATTATTTACTTGCTCATTAACATCATTAGAATTTCATATAAATTAATATTTTCTTCTTCTTTCTTTTCTTATGTATTGATTTCTATATTTACATATCACACCATTTCCAACTTTCTTATACACTTCAACAATACTATTTTTTATATCAAAACTTTATTCTTATAGCAGGATAGTCGAAACTGTAACAATAAAGTTTTGATATAAAAATAGTATTGTTGAAGTATATAAGAAAGTTGGAAATGGTATGATATCTAAATTAATATTAGAAACTGTAAGCTAGCTTAATTAATATAAAAACAAAAATTGCTGCTAATAAAGTTTCATTGTTTTTAAATATCCAGTATTTAATTTCTTACTATATAATAAATCAAAGGTCAGATAAAAGTGATCATCTTTTATCTGACAAAATGGATTGATATTGATATAGAGGTGGACATTATTTACAAGTTTATTTAAATGATTCTTTAGAAAACATTCGGTTGTTTTCTCATCCTTGGTGTTCGCCTCAAGATGTCGCTATTTCTAGGTAAATTCCTAGAAATATACCGTTTCACCGGCCTTCACCCAACAAAAGAGAAAATTTTCTACGTTATAAACGCAGAAAAGTCCTCACCTTATGTTGGACGGAGGAGGTGACAGCGACAGAAGCCAACACAAATGAGACTTCTTTCTATGATAAAACACAGAAAGAGTTCCCGACGGCTGCTGGTTATGGCTTTTTTTTCTATGCTAAAAGCAAAGAGAAAGAAATGCCTTGATCAGCTACTGTAGTAGTCGATTTTGTTCATCATTTTCTTGTAATAGTAGAATATCTATTTTCTCTGTAGTTTCGTGTGAGAGTGTGTGTATTTGAAGCAGTCGTAGTTTTTTAAAATTTGATAAGATGTCTATTTTTTTTAATGTGTTGTAACTTACTTTATTGTTGTAAGTTTAATAATAATGTCCTGAAGATTCCATTACGAATGAGTAACCCTCAAAATTGCTTTTAAGGGTGCGAAACGGAAAAAAAAATTAAGGATCACGCGAAAAGTACCGTTTTCATGAGAATTCGTCCGTGACCAGTTACTTTTGCTATACTGTATATATATATGCACACAAACAAAAACAACCCAGTGTCTAATTATTAGGAATTACTTGTCCAAAAAAGAAAATTAGTCGGGTATTATTATTATTATTATTTTTGTTACATTTATTATTTCAAAATAAGATTAGTTTTTATATCTACACACTAACAAAAACAACCCACTTCCTGATTAATTACTGTCTTAAAAAAAAAAAAAAGAAAGCAAATTCAACGGGGTTTGGTTTTTTTCAATGGAGTATTTGAATTACGGTATTTTTTTTTTTATATATATACACAAGATTTACCCCCCCCCCAAAAAAAAAAGAAACCCACTTTCTGATTAATTACTGTCAAAAGAAACGCAAATTAGTCGGCTATCATTTTTAAATTTAGTATTTCAATAACGGTACCCTTTTTATATAGACAGAGTTAACAAAAACAACCCACTTTCTGATTCATTACTGTCCCCAAAAAAAAAAGAAAAGAAAATGGAAATTAGTCGGGTAGCATTTTTCAATTGAATCTTTCAATGATGGTCCTTACTAATAGTAGTCGGGTATCAATTCTAAATTGTAGTATATAAATGACGTTACTTTTGATAGATTTAGAATTACGTCTTGCTTTTTTAATAAAAAGAATTGATTTTTACTCTTGACCAAAAATACCGTAACTTTAAAAAAACACACATAAAGTCCAAAAAAAAAAATGAGAAAAAGCCCCGTAACTTTAAAGACACACACACAAACTCAAAAACAATTTAAGATTAATAAACATTGACTTATTACGTCTTGCTTTTGAATCAAATGATTGATTTACTCTTGCAAAAAAAAAGTATCGTAAATTTAAAAAGACACACATAAAGTCCCCAAAAAAAATATTAGAAAAAGCCCCGTAACTTTAAAGACACACACACAAATTCAAAAACAAGATAAGATTAATAAACATTTACTTATTACGTCTTGCTTTTGAATAAAAGTATTGATTTACTCTTGCAAAAAAAAACAACGTAACTTTAAAAAGACACATATAAAGTCCAAAAAAAAAAAAGTTAGAAAAACACCGTAACTTTAAAAAGACACACACACACACAAACTCAAAAACAAGATAAGATTAATAAACATTTATGAAAAAAATGAAAAAACTAACATCATATAATAGTATTAGTTAATAGAATATTTTATTATAAATCTAAGAAATCAGATCTTTTTAGATCAAATCCATCATTTAGGTCGGGGCCCGGAATCGTTATATGTATATGTTTTTGATTAGCATCAACGCCATCTCTAGGCGAACACCAAGGATGAGAATACAACCAAACATTCTTTTAAATTATCTTAGTAATGTATTCAGACTAATTTGGCCCATGAAGGGTTTATATTCTTAGCATTACATATTTGATAAGCCATAAAATTATGCTCATTAAAATCATTACATTTAGACATGTGTATACTGTAATCAAATCTAACTTCAGTATTTTCTCTCAGAAAAAAAAAAATTAAAACTTACTATCATTCTCCATTCATCTTATTATCAAATTAATAATAATGATATAATGTCTACATAATGTTTTTAAACTCATATTTCTGAATCTATATAAACAGCCATTACAGTAAAAATTTGATACTAATTACTCTAATGTTCATTCTATCCATATTAATACCTTTACTGCTTTTTCAGTTTTCACTAGATTTTATAACATACTGTGGATGTAATTTTAGCAGCTTTAGAAACACTAATAATACTAGCACACCTTTTTTTTTTTACTACTTTGCAAATTGATAATTCATTCTTACTGAATTGTTAGTTTCAATATACAACTTTTTATCTTTTAACTAAATCAATTATTCTGGTTTTATCACATAAATAAAATATTTCAAGACTTCTTTTAAAATTGGCAAATGGCTGCCAGCATTATTTAGAAAAATAATAAATGCTATGTCTTCATTGCAACTGCAGTAATATCACTGAAGAGTGCATAAAACTTAATGAGTTATATAAGACTAAGGAATGTGCAAGACAAGAAAAGGGCAAATACAAAATATGTAAAATTCATGCTTTCATTGCAATTGAAATACTATGAATCAAAAGTGCATGAAACTCAGAGAGTAATTCAAAATAAGAAATGCGTGAAACAAGAAAACGGCATTGTTGTACAGCAGACTATAAAATATATGAAACCAATTTCTAATTTTTTATTTTTCATTTAATATTTTTTAAATCATGGATTACTAAATCTTTAGGTTTTGAGAGTGTAGATGTAGTGAATCTTAGATAAAGATTTTAAAATTAATCAAGATCCAACATATCTATAATTACTTCCATAACCTTCATCTTTTGACCATTTTCCTCTTTCTACTTATGTATCACAATTTTATATTTTTAAAAATTATAATTAACACTTTAATATTATAAATTATAAAAAATAAATTTACTAATGGCCCTTATTATGCAGTTTGACTCAACCATTCATTTCTAATCAAATAAAATGTACTTTGTAATCTTTTATGCATTTATTGAAGAGTGATTATTGCGCATAAGTGCTTATCTCTTTACATGTGTGCATGATAATCTTTTAATACTCTGCATGGATTAGTGCAGTGGTAAATGCCAGATTCTTAAGTAAAAGATCCTTAGATCAATTGAAATTTTGGAACGGCCTATGCTCAAACTTCTTATGAACCCTCAAACAATAAAGCCCTTCAATTCTTATCCCCTCCCTCTTTTTAACTGTTTTCTTCTTTCTATTCACACACTGTGATCTAATATTTTTAAAAATTACAATCAGTATTCCAGTATTATAAACATTGTTGCAACTTAATCTACAAGTGTCAAATTTCTTGCTCGCACACCTTTAACTGAACTAAAGATTAATCTTATCATTTTAAGCCTAGATAAAAACTTTAAATGATTAGTATATCTATTCTTATCTAAGAGAGCTACAAATGATTTTTGGAAATGGCCAACCCATGCTTGAAAATCAATAAATGTTAAAAAGTTTTATGTTCAGAATACTATTATAAGTCCTTGGAAAATTTGGATTGCTATCTCCAGATGTGGAATTCAGGCTTGTATTTTAACATATGGTTGAGTTCCTAAGCTAACATATAATCAATAATGTTAGCTAATGTCCAGGTTAAGGTCTGGTATACAATGTCTGGTCGATTGTTTGTAATTTGCTGAAAATTGGTTGCAGTTTGGAGATCGGCATGGGTGGAAAGTTGTACAGGCAAGTATGTTGAGTGGAATGATAATCCGGGAATCAATGGCAAATAGATGAATGGTGCCAGAACGATCAAACATTTTGTTGGAACGAAGGATGCCAATTAAGATTGCCTTATGAATGACCAGATGGTTACAAAAATGTCTGATGGTGCTATCATTTATCCATTTCCATAACTCTTTTATCTATATGAAATATATAGATTTCAAATTTTTATTTTACCACTCACAATCTTTAAACATATGAGTAAAACCATTTAAAAAGGCAAATTATCCTCAAAGTGCATTTCTGGTTCAGCCTGAAATACATCGTGAGGTTTTAAATATACTTCAAACAATGAAAAAATATGCTAATGCTACTAATATGCAATTAAATCCAATCCTACACTTATTTTAATTTAATTAAATATGATATAAAATCTTTTGTGTATTCGTTGAAGGGCAATTAGTGCAAATAAAAGCTTGTTAAAAATATGGTATTTATAAAATAAATTTATTTAATGCTCATTAATAAATATAAAACACAGACAGTAATACATAACATTTGAAGAGCTTTGGACAGTCTATATATATCTTGCAAATTATGAAATAATAACAACTAATAAATGTCAAAATATACTACTTCTGAATTTCTTCAATTTTAAAAATCTTCATATTAATTTCAGAGTGCATACCTAGAATTGATATTTCAGAGCACGTGTAGAAGATGGGGTTGATGAAACATTATTAAAATAGAATACAGATTATGTATAGCTAACATGATAGTTATAGTAAACAAGAATCAACTATTTAAAACCTCAAAAAGTAAGTTTTCAAAAATGACTTATATTGTAAACTTGTGCTTTTTATATATCTTAAGCTATTAAAATTCAAAACTTAAGCAACTTTTTTAAAGTGCCTGAAAAAAATCTCCCACAATGTCCAACTATCTACTGGAGCAAAAAAAAAAAAAATATTATCACAAACATTAATACCATTTATTAATACTAAAATAGTAAATATTCAAATTACTTCTTCCCTATCTACTCACCTTTGACTCTTTTGGATGAAGCCATTAATAAATGGTCCTCTGGAAGTATATGACTCATGATTTCCATGGATTTCTCTGCATGATCTCTAAAAATTAAGCAACAGATTTGCATAAATTTACGCAAGATAATAATAGCATTCAAGTCTTTTTTTTTTCTTCTTATATTCTTTATTTTCATTTATTTATAAATATGAATAATTTTTTTGAAAAAAAAATTACCTAGCATCGGTAAATTTCCCTGAACTATACTCATGAACATAGGAAGTATAAGCTAAGTCCTCATGAGCAACTGCGACATGTAAATTATTTCCTCCAAATACTGATTGACGAATATCTAATGCTGTCTAAAAATGGTATATATATAGAGAGAGAACATAATCAATTATATAATTAATACATTACAAAGTTATATCTTATAATATTAATATACAATTAAGCATACTCTACGATCTCATTATCACAGATTATATTCAATATATTTTATTTTCATAATGATCTAATAGAGGCTGTTTAAGTCTTCTCAATAATAATCTATTTCCATGAATTTAAATAAAAAATTGTATAGAATGTACTATAGGTAAATAATTATGAGAGACTGGGAAAGAGGACAGATAAATTGATTAAAGAAAAAGAATTATAGTTTCAGAAAGTAAATGTGCATAAAAATAATAATAATTTGGAATTATATAAGAATAAAAATATAAAAAAATGGTATGATAGCACTAATGGGAGATTATAATTATTTGATGCAAAATTCAATATTTTAGATACCAGAAAGGAAAGATCAAAAATGGAATACAGAATTGGATTGCAGATATAGCTTATGTAGAGATAGGAGTGAGAGATTGTTGAACATTTATTTATGGAATGTAGAATGTTGATAAAGAATTGGGATAAATTGTACAGGAAGTGGTACAAATTTACTGATAGGGAGTGAAAAAGATAAATTTTATGTTTTTTGTTCAAAACCTTATAATGAAATTGAGAAATAGAACAGATAGTGAAACTATTACAACAGCTTTTATTAATTAAAAGGGAATAGGAGACAGTGGGGGGGGGGGGCCGTGAATCATGACTAGAAAAATAATTAGGTAATAAAGAGGAAGAAATAGATTAACTTATTCTAATAAGAGTTTTGGTGAGAGGAAATGTTTAACTTAGCTAACAAAGTTTCTGATTATATAGTCTAGTCACAAATACTTTTGATTTTGTTTAAGGAAAGACTATTTTACATTAATAAAAGTTAGTGAATTATAGGCAGCAAATGAGGCTGTTTACGAAAAAATGGAATGGAATTTTTTTAAGAGAGAAATTAAAACCAAATTTAAAATGTTTAGAAGGCTACAATATATAAATGAAAATAATTAGTAAAAATAATACCTAATTGGTTTTATGTGAAGACATCAATTAATAAGTGCGTATTAAATATGCAAAATTAGCCAAGTAGATATTTGCTTTCTATGTGTTTATATAAAAAATGGAATAAATGTGTGGAGAATATATTTTAAATGTATAATTACGAGAACTATTTGAAAAGAAGATAGATAGATTGATTAAGGAAATAGTTATGGAAATTGGATAAGAATTAAAAAAGTATTTTAGTATTACATAAAAATAATATATATATATAGAATATAGAAATATATATGATAACATTAGAGAGTGATTATAATTAAAAGGTGTGAAGACTGGAACTTTAGATATCAAAGAAAGAAGAAAAAAAATAGAAAAAAATCTGTGATTTATTTGAAAACAAGAGTAAATTTGGAGAGATATAAAAAAGCGTATGAGTACATTTAAAAAGTTATTTTACATTACATCAACATTAATAATTATCAAATAATTAGTCACTAAGGAAATCATATGACTTTCAAGCACCAAGAGATAATTGAACTACAATCTACAGATCTTTAGCTGTTGAATTTGCCACCATCACTACACTAAACTATGCAGGACACTTATATTTATATAAACTATAAATAAATGAAATATGTATAATGTTGTAAATGAAGAAGCATGCATATATATGTATGACATTGTTAATATAATAAAATTTAAATACACTCTTTAAGAATTATTGTTTAGTTTCATTTACTTTATATATATTTATTATGAGTATAATAAAACTCATGTTATTTTTATTTGTGTTGTTTATTTATTTAACTGCAACTTTGCTGGTATGCAAAGTTGCTGGTGAACACAGCAATATATAAACAACATACTCAAATAATCACTTAGAAATATCATTTGTCCACTGGCAAGTCATCAAATAATTGAATACTGTACTATTAAAAACATTTTATAGACTATCATACAACTAGTTATTCTATATAAATATAGAACTTGGAATTAGTGTATTGGCTAATTCAGAAACCGGACTGAGGTTTTCATGGTATTTTAATTGTGTCTTGATTGAGATTAAATAAAGAATTATACAAAAAACATGCAAAAACCTAATTAACTACAAATGACGATGCCAGAAAGAAAACAAGCTTTAGACTGGATAAATAACATGGAAAAAGAATTACAGGAAAAGTCAAGAAGAAAACCATGGAATGTAGCACTCTCTATGTTCCAAGATGCTATTAATGATGATGATAATAATTTTGCCAATTTATTAATTTATACAAAATATTTGGTAAACTTTATATCAACTACACACCTCTTCTATTTAAAAACCAACCGAATATTTTTTTAACCAAAATGTACATACTTCAATTAATTACATTTCAAATGATTTAAATATAAAAAGGCAGTAAAGTCTATCTATGATGCAGTGCTAAAACTAAAATGCTAATATAAATTGCAATATTAATTTGGAACTGATGATAATTAAGTTTTATCCCTATCTTCAAGAACTATTAAACATATATAAATTCTTTAAAAAAAAGAATTTATTTACATTGAAATATACACAGAAACGAATCATAATAATCATGATTAATAAAGTCTATGAGACCAACCATCTTTATATTATTTAAAAGAAATATTGAGTTAAACTAAATAGTTTGGAAATCTATTCATTTCAATGAAAATAATTATATATATATATATATATGACTAAATGATATATGTATATTGTTACATTCTGTGATTATGAACAGGTGAAATTAAATTGGCAATAGAATCATCATCATTTTGAACCATTATCAATCCACTGCAGAAAAAAGGTCTCTCCAAGCTCAGTCCATCTTTTCCAATTTCTAGTCTCTCTTCTCCACATCACCACAGCACACTTTCGTATATTTCATCAATCCATCTTGCATGTGGTCTTTTACAATCTCTTGGAATCCAAGTTAAGATTTCAAATACCTATCATCTCTTCTAGCAATATGTCCTGCCCACCTGCTTGTTCTCTTGCCCATGTATTTTGTTTTCTATCTCTTCTTGTTACTCCTATTACACAACTCTCCTACCATACTTCACTGAGGGTCTGAAGTCTCTGTATTGGTTACAGAATACTATAACCAAACAACAACATTTGATCACCAATGTTGCTTTATTACAGCTTATCAACCTTTAAGATCTTAATATTTATACATTATATCATTTAATGAACTCTTGAAAGCTTTTATTTCATATGGTACACCTACCAGAAGATAGCTTTATATCATACAAACATATATGAATACTAGACAATGAGATTTAATGGTCTTATAGCACACAATATAATGTGTGTTCAGCTTTTAAAAAAGGAGAAATTAAAGCAGATATTGAATAATAATATTTATTGATATTTAAAGTCCTATAAATTATTTGAAATTATATAAAAAAAAGTCTCTAATATAAATATTTTATTTGATTTATTTCCGATTTTGAGAAAAAAACTAAATTTTTAATGTAACAAAGAAAGATATTCTTGTAAAATATATATATATTTTTTTTGTAATATACATTAGAGTTAATCCTATAATGTTTTTATTTAAAGCACTAAGATTTTTTTTTTCTTAATTAAAACTTGTATCCCTTTCTCAGCTAGAAAATTCTTCGATTGTACTAAACAAAATCCTGCACTGTTGTCAGTAATTATTATCTCAGGATATCCATGCGTAGCAGAATTCATTTAGTACTTTTATTATATTATCAATGTTGGTAATTTTGACCATTTTGTATTCTGTCTATTTGGAGGATGAATCAATAGCTACAAGAAATATATATCCATGGAAGAGCGTTGCATAGTTTAAATGGACCCTTTCCCATGCTTTTGTAGTTTCAGGCCATGGTTTGAACTCCTTCCCAGGTATCTTCTCTACTTCTTGAGGCTTAACATATCTTTACAGTTATCTCAGTATCATTATTTGTGTCTGGCCACCTGAGTATGACAGCAAGTAGTCTCTTGAAAGTGCTTTAATTTAATAGTTTATATTTTAGTAAATTAAAATTTAGCTTGTAAATATATACGTTCTAGCTTCATTATCTATGCAAACAGCTCATATATATATATATACTAGTTCTTTTATATGGAATATTCTTTTTATAGCACATTTCCTCCCCTCAGTTGGAATTAAAACTCGGTCAGCCATAAGAATATATTCTTTACACATTGATAAACTTTTCCGAGCAGTCCAGATTTGCAGCACTATGTAGTTTGCTCATCTTATAGGTCAGCCTTGTTTGATCCAATTTTTTAATAATTGGTATTCTGCTTCATTTTTTATCCATTCTGCTGTAACTTTGCTATTTAGTCTCTTTAGACAATTTAATCAACAGTGTAAATGTATTCTGGACTTTAAATTTCAGTTTGTCCTCTTGATGCATTCAATACTTAGTCCCATATGTTGGAATCAGTTATGTCCCAAAATAAAGCTGAGATTCTTAGTTACTACATATAGTGGTAAATTTTTAACCATATGTTTACTTTTACTCGTACAATCGCTATTCTTTTTATATCAAAGGATTCTTATTTATGTCTGTAGCAACAAAGTTCATCTTTTTGATTCCATTTCCTATTAATGAGCTGTCCAATTTTTTAAAGCAATGAGTTATGGCTGCCCCACTATCAATTTTCATTTTGATAATCTTGATGGTAAATTCTGACATTTATTATATTATACATATTCTCATTTACCATTATTTTATTGCTGAAATCTTAAACACTCCTCCTCTAATTTACTATTGGCAGGTAAATCTAACTTAGTCATTTTTCATGTTTTTACAAACTTTTGACAAATGAGCTGACTGTCTGCAATTATTATACTTTTCTAAATTTACACATTTTATTTTTCCTTAGCCCCCCATCCTTCCAGCAACAGCAAGTACAAGCATCCTAATTAGTATTCTTCTCAGCAGTCTGTGTCTTTCTTGTTTAAGAAATGGCAAACCTGATTTGCATAATTTTGCATCTTTTACGCTAAATATTCAGCATCAGAACTGCCTACAGCTTCGAAAGCACTAGTTATAGTAAGGAAATAAATTGAATTGTTGAAGCGTTTGAATTAAGTGTGGAAATAATATTATCGCAAACATCAGAACATTACATATATGGTTGACTTAATTTCAGCTATTTTTAAATTCTTTGGCATGCTCTAGAATAATTTTGTAAGCTATTCCTTTTTCAATTATGGTGGTAAAAGTTAGTGTCTTGAATTGTCAGCATATTTTAAAATTCTTTGATATATTCTTGCACAATTTCGTATACTATTCCTTTTTCAATGGCATAAGTATAAGTTAGTGTCTTGAATTGTCATCTGCTATAGATATGTAATGGCACTAGATTTGATCTAAGCCAGCTATGCACTCATTAAATTTATTACTCAAAATATATAATGTTATTAAATTGATAATATTTCAACTAGTGGCTTGAATTCCATAAATTATATCAGTCTTAATCATGAATGAAACTATAATAACGCATTATTTTATTTACAGTTCTTTATTTTATTGTTAACTCTTCTCTACTAACTTTTCACTATAATGCTTTCTTCAGTACTTCTTGAATTCACATTATACATTGTATTGCTCTTTACTACTCTCTGGCTATTCTCTCTATTGCTTTAGATTGTTAGTTTTATTCAATGTGACCTAATTTACGTATATATTTTCTATTATTGTCCCCTTGCAAATTAGCATATTTAGATTATTTTTATAATTGCATATTTATTACATATGCTAACTATTTCTAGAGTGAAACTTTAATAGCTTTTATATTGATTAATTTTATATGCACACACTCATGCAACTTTATTGTTCTTTATACACTATTGTTTAGTCAAATACAATAGGGTTCTATTTTGAAATAGATCCCGTAGATTCATTTATATTATTCCCACATTCACAATATCTATAACAATATATAAATTTATATTTATTTTATATATGTTACTTATGCATACTTACACAATATGTTTCAGTAAAAAAGTGACTGTTCCTCTCCAAACTGTTTGCAGTACTATAGTTTAACCATTCATAACCAAAATTTTAAGACACTACCATATTTGGATCACAAGTTAAGACATGAAATATGTTTTTTTGCATCTCTATAGATTATCTTCAATGCACTTCCTGCAATTCAGGAAATCTTGCAAACTACTTGAAAATATTTTTTGAGTCTTAGTTTCACTAACATAATTAAATTATTTCAAATGTTTGAGCAGAAGTTTTGCCCGATTTAAAATAAAATTCTATTGTGGAAAAAGTTATGAAACAATTGTAATTCGTAATCCAGGCATGGTAGTGCTTTAAAATTTATATTGTAAATAGCAAAACTATATTATTATATAAAATAGGTTGATTCAGAGATAGTACTGTAGACAGCTGGAAAAAAGAACTAATCATCAATTTCCTTTTCATTGGGATACACCATATATATGAGAAAAAAAAGAGATAAATTTTAAAAAAGAATAATTTTAAAATTTTATTATAAATACTATTTCAGATAATTCAATTTCACTTACCTGATACACCTGCACTGATTGACCAATTAAGTCAACATTAAGTAAATAAAATCCAAAATCTAATAAAGCATCGGAATACTTAGGATGTTTAGGACCAAATTCCTCCCTGCAAAAAAGAACATGATCATGAATCCATTAAAGAAATTTCTCCACTCTGATTATTAATGATTCGTGGATTCCAAAAAAAAAAAAAAAAAAATTCTTAATTTAATTCAGGATAGAAAATGGCCTTTAATTGTATGCACATTTTTAAGATTTCATGATTCTAAAGAGTCTCTTAGAACTCAGAAAAAAAGACTTTATTCAAGCAATCTCATCCTTAACAATTTAATAATAACCACATACTAAAATATGTTAATTTTTTAAAGATATATATACATTTTGTTTAATGCCATGCATTCAAATCAATGTTTGTCATTATATATACATAATAAAACAAAATAAATTTACCAATTTATAATAAATAAATAAAAGCTATAGCTAACTTATGGCACAAATACCATCTTGAAGAGCATTTCAAGAAATCAAAATCACAATAATATTAATGTTGATGAGATTTTTTTTAAAAAATTCTAACTATAAATGCTATTCAAAGCGGATGTCATAACATAAGCTTTTATTTAATTATATATAAATATATTAGAAATTGTAATATAATGAGCATGCTGATAATTCTAAACAAGCTTTTCCGATAAATGCCACAAGAGAAAAAATCCCCACACCGATTTCAAGCTAATGGCTCTCATCAGTGAGGCACCAACGCAAACCCAGCATTTATCTAATACTTAACTATTAAGTAGAAAATCTATAATTTTCAGACATCTATATGTCTTCAAATTCAGCCGTCTAACTTAAATAGCTATGTGGTTCTGAATAATTTTCAGCTACACCATACATTAATAACCTTAACAATATAACATCACCAAAATCTCAAAAGCAAAACTATAATAGTAAGAAAATCAAATTGTACATCACACGACTTAACTCAATAAGCTTGTATTACAAATCTAAAATAATGAGTGTGCTAATAGCACTAAACAAGCTTTTCCGATAAATGCCACAAAAAAAAAAAAAGCATTTAAAACCTCTATTTTAAATTAATATATGTATGTATCTGAAGGTTTGTGATGATGGTATATTATTAGATGTGATATGTTGGACTATTTCCATCATCTATGTTGAATGTATAGAAAATTTTAAACTTTATTTAAACTTTCCAAATACAAACAACTTGTTAGTTATAACACATATAGGCCAGCAACACCTGAAAAAGAGTGGAGAATACTACTACTCGAAATGTTGTGTAATTACTAACCTGTGTTGTCTATTTGTGCGTTATTACTAACAAGTTGTTTGTATTTGGAAAGTTTAAAATTTACTATACATTCAACATTCACTCATAGATGATGGAAATAGTCCAACATATCAGATCTAATAATCTATGGTATATCTAAAAATTATTCAGATCCATATAGCTATTTAAGTTAGATAGCTAAATTTGAAGACATATAGATGTCTGATCAGATTTCTACTAAATAGTTAAGTATTAGATAAATGCTGGGCTTGAGTGTGTATTTTAGATCTAATACCTGAATATCCTAGTACCTCACTCATGAGAGCCATTAGTTCGAAACCGGTTTGGAGATAGGGATAATTCTAGATAACGAGATTTTAAATGCTTTCTCTTGCAGCATTTATCAGAAAAGCTGATTAGAGCTATTAGCAGCCTCATTATATTAGATTTGTAATACATGCTTATTAAGTTATGACTTGATTTTCTTACTATTGGAAATTGTGAAGTTAATTCCAGTATTTTGTTTATTATAAATTAATTTGCCTGATATTATATATGGTTTAACACTCTGTTAAGAAAAACAAATTGGGTAAAGAAATATTACCTTGCTAGACAGACAGCTTGTTTAATAAGAAGTTCTGCCTGCTTGAACTGCCTTTTAACAACACATGCCTAAATAAATAAATAATAATCATCAGATACAAACTGCAAAAAAATTTTTGATTACCAGATCTCTTTATAATGTTTTATTATTTTTAAAACAATTTCTCTTTACAGTATTTCAAAACAGATTTTCTGATAAAATATTTTACATTTCATGGAATGTATAAAAATTTGTTCAACAAATATATGTGTATTTAAAAAAAAAAAAATTATATACTTTTCTAAAAACAAATCTTATTTTTCTATTTATATTTGCTTTTTTTCTTACTGAAAACACAATTCATAAACTTATAATCAGCAACCCATATATTCATGATCGGGTTTTACTATATAAGCACTCCCATCTCACGGTAAGCCATTTCTTTTTTCTACACACTCAGTGAGTCATGCGGTTGTTTTATCTTTCTCAGTTTATTACTGCACAGGTTTTTTTCATAAATGGATTATTCCATTATTTTATTAATTTTTTTTTGATGTCGTAATTAAATCAAATCACAGGTGTGTGGACGTATGTAAAGCATGTTACATAGGGTTTAATATTATCCACAGTGAAAAGACTACTATACTTATTGCTTTTTAAAATAATATATTCTATTTTTATTATAGGTTAAAATTACCTATTCTGATAAATTAGCTGCAGAAAAGTTTGTTGTTAATTGAAAGGGATCCTTTAATTCATCTTTAAGGCCTTATAAAAATCAAGTAGGGCAAATTTCTAATGTCCATTCTATATGTGCTATCAATGCAGCTGTTATTACTATGTGATTATCATATAGTGAATGAATTTGGATGGGCTGCTAACCAATATGCATTAGTCATTGTGATAAATTTATTGGATTTTTATCTCTGAATTTAAGACCAAGAAACACCACAGACTTTAGTTCTTAAATGGTACATCAGTTGAATTTTCTTTAAGGCAAGATAAATGTGTAAATATTTTTTTTATTTAATTATATTTACAAAAACTAAATTCCCAGGAATCTGTAAAATTGTGAGTTAAAGCAGCAGTTGGTAATCGAAGGCAGAGACACTAAGAATTTCCTGATTGCAGATCCAGGCTATCATTTGAAGATGATACCTACAACTGTATATCATTTTTGAATGAATGAAGACTATATAAATTGGAGAAAAACTATCTAATATTAAATGGGACATCATTGGACTTTGTGAAGTTAGAAGAAAAAATAAAGCGATATCTAATTTGAAAAATGGATATATACTTTACTACAAAGCCACTATTGAAAGAACAAGCAGAGTGAGATTCATTATAAATAAAAAGTGAAAAAAACAACATTGTGAAGATTTATAGTATACCAGACTGAATTGTAAGATTAGTTATTTAACTTTATCAAAGATACCAAATGCATATTATTCAGGTTTATGCTCAACAGGATAGATGATTCTAATATGGATATATAAAATGCTTTTGATCACATTAAACATTTTAAAATTGTTATGGGAGATTTTGACGATAAAATTGGAAAACAATTGAAAAATGAAGGGTTGTGGGTAAATCTGAGTACAGTGACAGAAATAAAAGAATATAGACATGTAGATTAACAGAAAATAGAAAAACTTTATATTATAAATTGTTTTTTAAAAGAACAAAAAGGCTAAATGGAAATGGACATGGTACCATCCAAATAAAGGTACAACAGAAATGAATTATATTTTGACTAGCAGAAAATATCTGTTTCAAGATTGTAATGTTCTTATTAGATTCAACACAAAAAGTGATAATTAATTATTGAAATGTAAAAAAAAAAAAAAATAAAGGTACAACAGAAATGAATTATATTTTGACTAGCAGAAAATATCTGTTTCAAGATTGTAATGTTCTTATTAGATTCAACACAAAAAGTGATAATTAATTATTGAAATGTAAAAAAAAAAAAATTATTACAAACTAAAGACAAAATCTATTAATAAAGACAGTATTGACAATTGATATTTCTCATTTTCAAAAACCCTATAATAAATTTAACTTGCTAATTGTTTTAAAATATTAATAGAATTTGAAGATAGTTCAAACTTAACTGAGAACAGTAAGAGAAATGATACTCTATTAAGAACAACAACAAAGATATCTGACATAAAAAAGTAACAATTCATCAGTAAATTTTTCAAATGAGACAAGATAATGACTGAAGAAAAGAAAGAATATGAAAAAATTTATAAGTATTCTATTAAAAATGATATGAAAACGAGTTAATAATGATATAAGAAAATATAACTGTGAATTGACAAGGAAAGCTATAGAAGAGAATAAGTTTCAAAAGTTTAAAACATCTTGTATTGGAAAAAAATAATTTCAGAAAAAAAAAAAAAAGTTAATTTTAATTAAAAAGAGAGATGTTATTATGAAATGTGTGGAAGAATTCTACAAAAACCTAAAAAAAGATATGGGAAAATTTTGGTTGAAAGTTTTTGGACTGATTTGTTTTTGCTTTATATTATTTTGTTTTATTATAATTTTATATGAGAATATGAAGAATAATAATTTTGGTTGTATTGATATAATATTTGTCTAATTTTTTTATGTTGTAGATCTGACGAAGACTGCTAGTACAGTCGAAACTGTTAAATAAATAAAATTATTTGCTTAAAGTGTTAAAGGAGTGTTGATGAGTTTATAGTGAAAAACCTATATACTGACAAAGAGCAACAAAATAAATTAAGCATTATAATTGCCTACATCTTCTGAATTGCCAACCATTTTAATGAAGAGATGAGACAAAAAAATTCATTCTTTGAATAAGGTAAAAGTTCTGAGAAATGATGGAATTATTATTGATATAATAAAAATTGCAGGAAAAAAAATAGAAAAATTGTAACAAAATTAAATACCTAAATGATAAAGATTTATAAGATGATTGGAAGAATGCAGTAATAATACTGATATTTAAGAAAAGTAATAAAAAAAGTTAGAAATTACAAACATATGAGCTTTCTATCATTTCTATAGCACATCTTTATCAAAAACTATCATTTCTATACCATATCTTTATCAAAACAAGTCTACAGCAATATTTTTTTTGATAAAGATGTGGTATAGAAATGATAGAAAGCTCATATGTCTGTAATTTCTAACTTTTTTTATTACTTTTCTTAAATATCAGTATTATTACTGCATTCTTCCAATCATCTGCTAAATCTTTATCATTTAGGTATTTAATTTTGCTACAAATTTTTCAATTTTTTTTTTTTTTATCTTTATCAAAACAAGTCTACGGCAATATAAGTCCACTAGAGAGAGCCTGGGACTCCAGTTTTCGCTGTTTCAGGCTCCCTGTTCTATTCACCAAAGTCATAGTCCATTGTTGGATTCATAAAAAAAAGTTTACCAAAATGTAAGTGAATATCTGTTTTATTGTTTTTTCATCTTTAGAAGAAATTTTGAAACAGTTTTCATTCAATGATAATTGAAATTATCTATCGTTCCGTTTTATGCAAATGGATGACATTAGAAAGAGACAAAAGCTAATAATTCTTGCAATCATTAAAATATTATAAACCTTTTAAAAATAATTTTAAATGAAACCAAATATTTCGAAAAAGAATAGACACTAGAAATCCTAATTTTATTAATAGAATAAACAGGAAATTCATTTGCACATCAAATCTCATAGAAAACATGGAATATAAAATGTTAGCAATGATGGTTTTAGGAATTTTATCTTTGCATCAGATTTTAGCAGTGTTAAACAAGTTTCAATTATTAATTTGATCTCAATTTTGGAATTGAACATTATAGAAAATAACCTAAGCTATCACCCTGCACAAAAATCAGGTTTCTCCAATGATCAGGACAGAAGTTATCACCCCCCTTCCAGTGGATTGCCCCCCCCCCCAATCAATAAATAAAAATTTTTCAAATCAACACAGAACTACAATGAAGTGATTCTTGAGCTAAAAAATAATGATCTAAAGACAAAAATTAGTACAAATGATGTTTTAGACCTAAACAGAAACTTTGAAGCTACAAATTAATCATACTTTTTAAGCAATAATTATTCAGAATTTTCCAAAGTTTAACAACAAACTTTCAGATTATACTTGAATCTTCATTACTAATCAAGACCTAAAATTCAATCAAAAGAAGCAGGATCCAACTAGTATCAACAAATAAAAATCATTGTGAACCCTGAAGGACTTTGGTTGGTGGGTTTAGCAGCTGCTGTGAACATTTGCAGACACAGGAGTCTGATGATAATCAAGGGCGGATGTTCAGCTCCATTGACCTCAGTGTGCAAGATGATATGGACAAATTATTTATTCTCATGGTGTGCAACTAAATCCGGCTTGATTTCAAGACTACATGAATTAAATGTTGTATTGGTGGGTGTGAGTTTGCACTCCTTTTCCTCAAGTGTGGTGATAGTGGTCATAAGGGGCTTGGTTCATTTGAGGGGATAGTCGACGATCATTGTCTAGCTCGGGAATACCTGCCAGGAGGGTGAAAGTCATTACCTTCACATGGACTTCGCCATGAAGGGCTACTGCACCCCTTGATGGATTATTTGATAGGTCAGTGTTGATTTGCACTCACTATCATTAGGTTTCATTTGTTAGCTTTAAATTTAGTGCATTTGTAAAGTGGTTGGTCTGTTTTGAGCCACCGCCTTTTTTTTTTGTAACATTGATGAAGTTCTGTTTTGTGGGCATGGGTCTGCACTCCCCTCTTTTTCTTCAGGGGTGGCTGGTTGTAGACATTAGGTATCTGGTTTATGGCGTGGGCTGTTAACAATTTTGCCACTGCCCAGAACACCTGCCGTGGGCTATATGGTCAAAATTGGTGCTATTCCTGCTCTGGTTGGCTGCTGTGTCCCCTGATAGGCTGATTTTGGGCAGTGTCAAGTTGGCTTTCCAATTTTGGGCAGGTAGACCAATTGTGGTCCCTGCTCATTTGGACTGCTAATTGGGAGGCAGAGGTATTCAGAAATGGTCTTGACATGGCTCGGCTGTGGTTCGAGAGTTTATTGCTTGGTGAACTTGGGCCTTGGACCTCGCTGCCTGTAGTGGTGGTTGGTGCAATGCTGGACTTCACCTATTCAGCTGAAGCATTTTAGTCTTCGCTTCAGGGCCCCAGGGGTGGGACCATTGGGTGATGGTTAACTTCTTGACGGCCGGGCCATGTGGATTCACGTATAGATACACATTAATCACATTACAGGAATTTTTATGGATGTAATTATTTTTGAACATATATACATTTTACCTTGTTACATTGAATCACTGTGTAATCCTCAATGGGTAAGTGTACCCAAAATTTTTGTAATCTTTTATTAATAAAGGTTACTTTGAGAAAAAAAAAGTCTACAGCAATATTACAATTCAAACTAACCAAAAGAACAAGCTAAATTTAAAAGTGTTTTTAGCACAAAAAATAATATCTAAGTATTGAGAGAAGATATAGAAAGAAGTAATGAATGTGAGTTGCTATTATGTTTTGTATTCATAAATTATGAAAAGACCTTTGATTCTATAAGGATTTTCACCATAATTAAAGCTTTGAAACATTAAGATATATTGTTAAGATATAGACTTGGAATATTATCATATTCTGAAAAAATATTTATCAAAATGTAACAACAGAGATTGGATTACATGGTGATACTAAGAAGACCATTATTCATAAGAGTGTACAACAGGATGATTCCATATATACAAAACTTTTTACAGCAGTTTTCAAGAAATGTTTTGTGAATTTTTATGTGAAATTATGAGAGTAAATGTAAATAGAAATTATTTAAGTAATTTAGATTTTGCAGATGATGTGGTTATTTGGGAAAATAATACTTCAGAGTTACAAGAAATGTTGCAACAGTTAGCAGATGAAAATATGAAAGTATGACTAAAAATAAATGCTAAAAAGATTAAAATAATGTTAAATGGCTTTTCCCATAAAAAAAAAAGAAAGGATAATCATGAATTAAAAAAATTAACAACTATAAATATTTTGTATGGAGTACTTTTGGTACAAATAGCTTAATATTTTTAATAAATATGATTTATCAGTTCTTACTTTTGAATTTGAGACTTGGCCACTTGACAAAAGAGCAATACAAGACTAAATCATAATAAAGTATGGACAGATGTATGTTGGGAGTAATAAGAAGGGTTTGAAAGCAAAGAATTCAGAAGCTGAAATGTAAATGGGCTGAACATATTGTTAACATGGATAATAATAGATGCACAGTTGAAATATTAGATTGGATCCCAAGATATTGTGAAAGATCTAGAAAGAGACTATATGTATATGGATAGATAAAATAAAGAAGTTTGTTCATGTGATGTGGAGAAGAGAAGATATAGATTAAAGAAACTAGATTAAACTTGGAGGATCTTCACACTGCAGTGGATTGATAAAGGTTGAAAATAATGATGATGTCTATTAAATTATTAACTGAAAATTTAAAAAAATAATTCTATATTTAGGATAGTTTTAAAAACTAATTCTATTTAAGATTTTAATGAAAAAATGAGTAAAAAATTTAAGAGTGGACGATAAGAGGAAAACTTTACTAAAGAGTAATATTTTTAAGTATTTGAAAAACAAGATATCTGAAAATAAATATTTACATAATGAAGGGAAAATATATAATGAAAAGGGAATTGAATAAAAGGATTCTTAATCTTCCTTTTTTTTTTTTGCCATATAATAATACTAGGCTGATGTGCTGTGTTTTTCTTATATGCAATCCAAGGTGTTCTCATTATCCATTTATTTTCACTGCAATTACCTGAAGCTTCTGGTTTTTCTCATATAAACAACTATACTTTAGTCTTAGTTTTTGTCAATAGATGGAAGCTATAGACGGGCAAAAAAATTACATTTGCATAATAGAAAAAATGAATTGATGCAGAAATCACATCTTGGCTTAACTTGCAAAGGATGCCATAACTAGATATTATATACTAAAAGAGCAAATAAGGTAATTTTTTTTTGCTTAAAAATGTTCCATATTTATTGTTTAATAAATAAAGAAATTATATTTTTATATAATTTGATTTTTCTGGGAAATGTGAAACTGGGAAACACATAATTAAGGAATTATCTTTTTTCACAAATATATCTATTTTTTTTTTTTTAATACATTATTTCTGAAGGTATATATGCAAAAATATGCTATTAAATATTTTATTTGGCTCCTTCCACACATTCTAACATTATTTTTTTGAAAATCCAAATATACAGAAGACAATTGCAAATAGAAAGTAAAAGTTTTACCATGTTAAGTACAGGAGCTCAGTTAATAAGAAAGAGATTATTTTGTGGATAACTGAAAGTGAATGTTTGCATAAAGTATGGTTTTTAGAAAAGGTACTATTTAAATGAGTATGAAAAAAATAGACTAAGAAGTGAGAGTTTGGAGACAATGGAAAGAAATTAAATAGATAAGGTTAGGAATATAGCAGTTCTAAAATGAATAAATAAATAAAATATTTATAGAAAAAATATGTTGAAGGAAATTATTAACAGATGAAAACAGAGCAAAAAAAAAAGGGGGGACTATTTATGATTATTTAAAGAGTAAAATAAAAAATAGAACCAAAGTAAGTGTTTGGAAATGATATATGAAATCTACTTTACTGAAGAGAACTAAGAGTTAATTTAGAGTATTATTATATTTTAAATAAATCTATATAAATTTTTTGTTATAAAAAATGTTATATTTTTTTTATAATATGATGAATACTAAGTGGATTTTCCAGAAAAGGACATTTTAATTTTTTTTTTCTTGTACATTTTTAAAAATATTTTAAATATATAGATTGGTCAGCTTTAACTACCCTTTTATTTTCATGTTTTTCCCCAATACATTTTATGTACATTTAAATAAACTTCATCTATTTTTGCTATGCTGGACATATTTTAATTCCACCCCCCACCCCACCCCCTCTTCCATTCAAATATAATTGAAACATATCATCAATAAAGTTGCAAAAAAAGTTTTGGAAAGGTATTTGAAGTTATCAATTTATCCAGAATATGTGGCAAGACTCCCCATAAATAATTTATTATAAAAGCTAAAGTAAATATTTAAATCAGTAGTCATTTTTAAACATTTTTTCAATCATTTAAAAAACACATGACTTTTTAATGTTATGAGATTTTTAAAAAAGCATTTATTGGAACTTTTAATGTGACAACTTTCTTAATAATTTAATTGACTTTATGCCGCCAATAAATGCTTTCCATTCCTTTGAAATAATCAAAAAATTTACCAATAGTCTGATAATCAATTATATATCATAGTACTTTAGAGACATTAATGCAAGCATGAGTAATCAATATAATATTTTATTTTGTTAAAGTTCTATTATCAACCGGAGAGGAGAGGAGACATTCAGGATGTTGATATTAAATTCTTCAGTACTAAACTCTTATAAGCCATAGAATATTAATCTGGAACTGAACATATAAATAAAATTATAATAAATTGATTATAAAGGCTGGCATCTGAATCACTATAAATATTTAAACGTAAAGCTTTTCAATTTCTTTTAAAGTTCTTTAAAAAAAATTAGAAATCAAATAATAATAAAATAGTTTTGTCAATAAAGATAAGGAATAAACTATTTAATATTCTTACTATACAATACATATATTATAGTAAATATAATAATAAATTTACTAACCTTAGCTGCTTGACGGAGAGTATCTATAGTAGGCTAAAATGAAAGAAAAAAAAAGATTGATGAATAATGTCATAATAAATATATTGGAAAATATTTAACTCTAAAATAATTATTATTAGTTATGTTTCTAAAAGAATTATATATCTTTAGAATAAATTTTAATAATATTAACAGAGTTTCAAAATTAAAATAACAAGAGAAAATCTAATTAATCATAAATATGTTTGTGATAAGTATTGACATAAATGTAATGATGGAAATTTTTTTTTATGTCCCAAGAATAAAAATGTCTGATTATTCTGAATCCAAATATATGGGCACATTTTTCTATCTGGTAAAGTTTTTTTGAATGGAGTGCAATTTAATTTTTAAAAATGCATATATTTACAAAGTCTCATTTGTTTTTCTGCTTGTCCTTTGTCTCAGAAATACCTCTATTGAGTCCAGCAGTACACTGAAACCCCACTTGGCCTTGTTAAAACTTTTTCACATATGTCCTAATGAAAATACTCATCATATTCATCCTTACCACACTCATCATTTTGAAAAAAAGTCCTAATCAAAAAAAAAAAAAAAACTGAAGCTTTAATAAGACTATCCATACACATCTTCTAGATAGTTTTCAGCCATAGGATTTTCCAAAAAGTTGGTTCAGTCATCTCTAAGTCTATACTGTTCAACTTTTTCAATTTTAAATCTTTTAACAATGATCTGATAAGAGGGCTTACAAAAGTATTCCTTTAATCTTGGCATTATCGATAAGGAAAATCTGTTTAATTAAATACATAATATCTAATTTGTATTTCATTTGTTATTTTTGGAAAGCTTTTCATGAATTTGAGTTTGATGTGCCAAGAAGAATGGTACACTTTCTGAGTGTCAACAGGTGAACTGTTCATAATATTTTTCTTACCTAAATTAGTGAAGTAAATTTTAATCAATCTTTTTGCTGTAGTGATTTTACCTTCTCTGTTGTCTCATTTCCATAAAAACAATAGTGCCATGACTTTAGATCTTAACAGATATTCCATTTATATTTCTATAACACACTTTTTCTAAAAGCACCTTAGTCTTCCTAATATAACTCCTTCATGTTTGCAGCATGATAGATACAGAAAAAAAAAAAATTCATTATGGAAAAAGATCCCTTTCAAGCTGACTACAGAGGATTCAATCAACATGTGCCATTCTTCCATTTTAAGTTCATGATAAATCATGCCTCTAAAGTAAATTAATATAGGAACAAAAGATGATTGTCTACAACAATCAAAATATCTCATGATAATAACAAATATATATATATATTTATTGTTGTTGTAGTTGTGTTGTTGTTTTTTTTGGGAGATGGGTTATTATATCTTTTGGTTTACCATACCAAGATCCCCCCGGTATTCAATGGCATTATTTTTTTCACTCTATGGTAAATTGCTAGAGAAGACAACTATGCTTGAGAATGGAGTTTGCTGTTAACTGAAAGAAGACTTATTGATTCTTCTTGGAAGCCTTAAAGGAACTGAGCAGGGCAAATTCCTAATGTCCTTACAGCTGTTATTATTATGTGATTATTTATCTAGTATATGAATATGGATGGGCTGCTCACCAACACGCATTAGACACATGGTGAGTTTGGATTTTTACCTCTGAGTTTAAGATCAAAAAACACCACAGTCTTTCTTCTCAGTTGCCTGATAAGGCAAGAATCAATGTGTGTGTGAATGAAAAATTTTGTTCTAATAGATATATACAATCATGACAGAGTAAAATAAATCATGACCCTTATTCACAGGAGGCTGTAAAGTCATCAGCCAAAACAGCGGTTGGTGGCCAAAGGCAGAGGATGCTATGAATCCCCTGATTGTGGACCCAGGCTGCCATTTGATGACGACTTTTTATTTAGGTACTTACAACTGCAGATCACTTTCAAGTGAAGAAAGATTGCAAGAATTGGAAGAACTGCCTCATATTAAATGGGACATTATTGGACTTTGTGAAGTTAGAAGAAAAGGTGAAGAGACAATTGATTTAAAAATGGACATGTACTCTACTATAAAGGCACAAATATTGGAAATACAAGTGGAGTAGGATTCATTATAAATAGAAAGTGGAAGAACAACATTGTGGAGATTGATGATGTATTGGACAGAGTGACAAGATTAGTTATTTAACTTAATAGCAGATACCAAATACAGATAATTCAGGTTGATGCCCCAACAAGTTCTCATAGTGATGAAATAGTAGATTTTTTATATGGATGTACAAAAGGCTTTTGATCAGAGTAAATAACATTTTAAAAATTGTTATGGAAGATTTTAATGCTAAAACTGGTAAACAAATGAAAGATGAGAGTGCTGTAGGTAATTTTGGTTATGGTAATAGAAATGAGAGAGGACATAGACTTGTGGAGTTTGCAGAAAAAGAAAAACTTTATATTATGAATTCTTTTTTTGAGAAAAATGTTAAAAGGAAATGGACATGGAAGCATCCAAATGAAGGTACAGCAGAATTGGATTATATTTTGACTAACAGAAAATACATATTTCAAGATTGTAATGTTCTTAATAAATTTAACACAGGAAGTGATCATCGATTAGTAAGATGTAAGATAAGTGTTAATGCAAAACTAGAGAGACAAAAATTATTAAGAAAAACAATATTTACAGTTGATATTCCTAATCTTCAGAAACATTCTAATGAATTTAAATTAGAACTTACAAATCGGTTTCAAGTATTAGTAGATTTTGAACATGATTCAGATTTGAATGAAATTAATAGGAAAATAACTGATACACTTTTAAAAACTGCAACAAAGATAGCTGGTAGAAAAAAGCAGCAAATGACCAATAAAATTTCTACTGAGACTAGAGAATTTATGAAGAAAAGAAGGAATATGAAGATATATAAAAATGATGCATTAAAAAGGATTGAATATCTCGAATTTTGTAAAATGGTGTGAAAAAGAGTTGAAAATGATATAAGAAAGTATAATTGTGAACTAGCAAGGAAAGCTGTAGAAGAGAATAAAAGTCTAAAGAGTGTAAAACAACATTTTGGTATTGGTAGGAAATTTATATCTGCAATAAGAAAAAAAGATGGAACTATTACTAAAAAGAGAGATGACATCATGAAATGGAGTAGAAGAGTTCTATCAAGAATTATATAGTAATAAAGAACAAGTACCTCTCTATTATATCTTCTGAATTGCCCAGGATTTTAAATGAAGAAGTGAGAGACATGCAATTAAATTTATGAAGAAGGGAAAAGCTCCAGGTAATGATGGAATTATAATCGATATATTAAAAGAAGCAGGTGAAGAAATAGAAAAATTTTTGGCAAAGTTATATACCAAATGTCTAAATGATAAAGATGTACCAGATGATTGGAAAAATGCAGTATTAATATATAAAAAAGGTGATAAAGAAGATATTAGAAATTACAGACCTATCAGTCTTTTATCAGTTTTATACAAATTTTTTACCAAGATAATTACAACTCATCTACAGAGAACATTGGATTTCAACCAACCAAAAGAACAAGCTGGATTTAAAAATGGTTTTAGTACAATCCAAGTATTGAGAGAAGTTATAGAAAGAACCAATGAATATGAGTTGCCATTATGCTTTGGATTTGTAGATTATGAAAAGGCATTTGATTCTATAAGCATTTCTTCAGTGATTAAAGCATTGGATCATCAGATGTATAGACCCAGGATATTGTCATATTCTGAAGAATATTTATAAAAATGCAACAGCAACAATTAGATTACATAATGATACTAGGAAGGTTAACATTGAGAAGGGTGTAAGACAGGGTGACTCCATATCTCCAAAACTTTTTACAGCAGTGCTGCAAGAAGTATTTTGTGGATTAAAATGGGAAGCTAAAGGAGTAAAAGTAAATGGAGATTATTTAAGTCATTTAGATTTTGCAGATGATGTAGTTGTTTTTGCAAATAATGCTTCAGAGCTGCAGGAAATGTTGCAGGAGTTATCAGATGAAAGTAGGAAAGTAGGACTAAAGATAAATGTTAAAAAGACTAAAGTAATGTTTAATGGATTTTCTCAAAATATGAAAATAAAGATTGATTATGATGAGTTAGAAGAAGTTAACAACTACAAATATCTTGGTCAGATTATTAATACAGATAGAAACATAATCGATGAAATTAATCATAGAATTAAACTTGGTTGGAGTGCTTTTGGTAGAAATAATTTAATATTAAAAGGAAATATGCCTATGTGTTTGAAAAGGAAGATTTTTAATAAATGTGTTTTACCAGTTCTTACTTATGGATCTGAGACTTGGACACTTAATAGAAGAGCAATAAAGAAACTTCAGATCATTCAAAGAAGTGTGGAGAAATGCATGTTAGGAGTAACAAGAAGAGATCAAAAATGCAATATGGGTAAAAGAACAAATAGATGTTACTGACATCATTGAAAGAATTAAAAGACTGGAGTTGGACTGGACATATTGCTAGAAGAGAATAATAATAGATTGACAATTGAAAATCATATACTGGATTCCAAGAGATTGTAAAAGACCCAGAAAAGGATCAAATGTGAGATGGATGGATGAAATAAGAAAGTGTGCAAGGGTGATGTGGAGAAGAGAGGCTAGAGATTGGAGAAGATGGATTGAACTTGAGGAGACCTTCATCCTGCAGTGAATTGATGATGGTTGATGATGATGATAATGTATTAAAAAATACTAAGAAAAAATCTCTTCATCTTACTCTGGAGCCATCTACTGTGAGTTTGAGTAATCAAGGGACTAATTTCTGGCTGTGCTTCATCAGTGAATAAACATATGAGAAAATCATGTGATATTATTGTTAACAGTAAAAGTATATATAATTATTTTTCTTTGTAATATGTATTAAAATGATTTTTCTCTATATTTTAAATAAAAAAGATAAATAAATAAAAATTTAAATACACAATACTGAAAAACTTTTTAGATAAATAAATAAAAAAAATTACCTTAATAGGAAGATTTGAATTTACTTCTCTTAATGCTTTTAAACAATATTCATATGCCTGAAATTCAAAAAATAAAATAAACAACTAATGCAAAATTTATTTTAAAATTACACATAAACATTAAACTCTTTCCACACTCAAAATTTGTAAACATTAAACATATTTATACTTTCTTCATATAGATTTATAACTAATATCGACAAAGACATTTATGCAATCGATAACAGTAATCTCTTTGCATTCACTTTGTAGGCAAGAACAACCAATACCAGATGCTTCCAGTATCAGTTCTCTGTCAGAGTGAGATACAAGAATCATGTCATACTGCTTTAACACATATCATCCTATTAAGAAAAGTCAAAGGTGACTGTGAATAAGTTTACTAAAATATATAATTACTAGGTTACTATCAAATCTATATAGATATACAGGTAATTCAACATGGGTTTAAACTCTTATGACATTTGTGAAGATTTCAAACCATTACTTGAATAGCATACTAGAGTAAGTTCATCATATTCTTTATTTCAAAATCATATAAAAAGTTAAAAAATATAAATAATAGAAAGTTAGAAATTAATTTTAAAAAACGAAATTTTAATTTTCTAGGAGTGATCCAAAACATTCTATTGCATTGCAAGTATATGGTTGCTGATTTTGCACAGGCAAATACAGGCTTAAAATTACAGAAAATCAATTTCATACCATTTAGATGTTATATGTTTTGCACTTTATCATCATCAATTTTCATCAAAAGAAAAAAAAAAGATTTTAGTAACTTCATTTATATAGATGGTCTTAATGTGTATACATAATTTTTAAATAATTTATAAAAATTATTACACATTTCTTCTATTTTTTTAAAAAATTTGATCCAGTTTTTATCAAACAAGTTTCTAAAGAAATGGTTTGTTAAATACAGTTACTTATGTTCATTAAAATCATTATACGCATATGTTTTTGTCTAATGTACAATATTTTATTCTTTCTAATGATGATTTCATATATATATGTTATGTAATTTTGGAACCTGTGATATAGATACTTATATACATGTTGTAGACCAGGGATGCCCAACCCGTAGCTCGCGAGTCACATGTGGCTCGCATAGCACTCTTCAAGAAAAATTGATAAAATATTTTATGTTCCTTGACGCCACATGCACACACTAAAAAATAAATATTTTTACAAAACAAACGATAACGATATACAGTGTCAGGTTTCACATTAAATAAAATAATTAAAATGTATTTTTCCTGTAATTATGATTTATATGTATGTTACCAAATTTTTAATAAATAAATATAAATAAAATGTATTTACATTTTTTTTTCTTTTTAACATATTACACCAATTTTTTTTAGTTTGTGAATTATATTTATAAATGTAATATATAATTGTGGCTCCCCAAATTTTTTTAAATTCTCAACTGGCTCGCGTCAAATTAAAGGTTGGGCATCCCTGTTGTAGACAATATGACACATTAAAATTATCTATATTTTATACAACATGCAATAAAAACATATATAACATTAGATATCAAAAACTGTTAAGTTTATGATATTTACAAGAAGTACTGGAACTAAATGCCAATGCTAAGGAAATTCCAATGCAATGAGGACGAGATGATTACTGTATACATATAGTATAAAATAGCTTCCTAGCTAAAAGAAAACAAGTAAGCCTGAAATAGTTATGAAAGTCTGTTTGCACTATCATTAGTGGCAATTAATTGCTTATAGAATTGGCTCTATGAAAAGAAAAAAGGAAACAATAATCAAATGTTCTATTGCTCTGAAGTTTATAAAAAATTCAAACACAGAGCGGGGTCATGACCTCTAGAGTCTACCACTCTATCACTGCATAAATCATGCAATGCAGATTAAATATAAATAAAGTCACGTGGTGTTTGCTTTTTAGTATAAGAGCAAGTTTTATTTAAAATGAGTCTATTTAAAGTAAAAAAGACGATATTTTATTTCAGGAATTCTTTTTCACCATTATAGTGAGAAAATTATAATATAAAATATAATAATAATTATAAACACAAGTTTATTACTTGTTTTAATTTGTAGATGCAAAACAAAATATCTGAATTGAATGCAAAGGAATTTGGGGAGTAATTTATATTGGAAATAATTAAGGATATAAAAAAATGAAGGAACTGATTAAAGTCTAAACTGATTTTAATAATATAAAAATTAAGAAACTTAAATGGAGATGATAGAGCATACAGTAAAACAAGAAAATAACTGATAAAGAAGAACAAAGATTATAAGCAACATAAAAAAAACTTAATCATTATCATCATTAATGGTAGCTTGCCATTGTTCCACCCATTCCAATATAAAAGCTAATTGAAAAAGAATCATTACATAGCCATGCTCCCAATAAAACAATGCAGAATGTTTCCCTTAATGGAAAATTTTAAAAAATTGCACTATTGTAAAATATTCAAAGATAATTTTTCCATTTCTAATATAGTAAAATTCTTCAAAAACATGCCATGAGAAAATAAGATGCAATCTCATCTTCTACCAATGAAATTGAACAAAATATCGTAAGTTCTTCAGTTTACACTTAACATATACTTTGAGAAGCAATTCTCTTCACTCTATTCCAGGATTCTTTACTGTAAACTTGATAATAGTAATATTATGCCTAATCAAGTCAGTTTTCATCAGTGACGACTTTGGATTTAAAACTAGTCATAGCTTTCTAACTTTATAAATAGGTTGGTTTGGATAAAAAACTTTATAGGTCTTTTGAATTAAGTTGGTTGTTAGATGTGTAATAGCTTTACATCTCAAATCTTCAAGACAGAAGCTAAAAAGCAAATTGGACCTATGGCACTTTTATAATCAATTAGCTGGAAAGATTGTGAGACTTTTAAACAAATAGAATTTAAAGTAATATAGAAAAAGAATATTTAAAATGTGAAGCTTTATCAATAAGAAATTATTTTGTCCTTTTTCCTTTCATTTTTTTTTTCTCACTTCTCCTGTCTCAATATCTGACACAACTCTTCATTTTATTCCACATTTTTAATTGAACACTATTAAAAGTGAATACTTTCACCATGGATGAATCTAGATATGATCTTAAGTCAACTGACTTTATTAAGCTTCAATTGACAACAATAAAACCAATTAGAAATCTGTTGATACACTGTCAGCAATATCCAAATTTATTGGACAGAAATAAAATGTGAGTTGACTATTCAAAGTTCATTCAAAATTTTTATTTTCTCTGTAATATTGTGAAACTACAATAATGAGTTCATAAGACTAACAACCATTACAATCTTCAGCTTTCTGGTTGTGATGATATTAATCTGCCATTGCAAAAGCCCACCTTATTGGGTGGGGCATATGAAACACATAAATAGTGCCAAACTTCCTAAGAAGTTATTTTACAGTGAATTTCAGACTAATTTCTGTGGCAGAGGTAAACCCCATTTATATCATAGAGATAATCTCAACAAGTACAAATGGAGAGTTACAACTAGTACAGAAATCCTTAAAAAAAAAACTACTGTAGAAGTTACTGGAAAATGTCATATAAATAGACTAAACAACCAGCATTTACCTTTTTCTTTTCTGCTTCTGATTTAATTATATTCAGTTACAAATGTCGTCTATGATGAAACTGACTATATTTTATCATGTTGCAGTCATAATTATATCCCTTTAAAATTACTTTTGTAAGAATTTGTCTGCCTGTTCTGTGTAGAATCAATATTCAGTCTTTTTGGAACTAACATAAATCTCTACACATACATACACAAGTTTAGAAATCAATATATATATATATATATAAAGAATATCTTAACATTGATATAAAAATTATCATAAATGGACATTCATCTTATTTAACTTACTTCATTGTATTGACTCCGGACAAAATAGAGAGCACAGAATTCTGTATACAGACCCGCTAAATTGCATGGATACCCAACTTGATGAAGCTTTTCTACATACTCTTGTGCTTCTTTACTAATAAGATCTGCTTCATTAAATTTACAAGATGCATTTCTAACATGAAGTAACCTATTAATATATATATATATGTACATACTTTAATACATGTGATGTCAAAAAGTAAAAAAACTTTTAAGAGATCATTGCTGGGCAAAAAACTTTTCCATCACTTTTCAATAAAAAACAGTGAAAAAAAAACTAATATTCACTAAGCTAGTCAAACATTCAGTGGTGAGCTATTATAGTTTTCCATTCTTCTTTTCTCTTTTACTAAGAATGTCTAGATAGTCATTAACAGATCAATTATTAGATGACTAGTTAATTGACTATGAGATCATTATCCATAAATACAATCTCAAAACTGCTTGAAACCTGAAATAAATCACCAAATTTCATCCAGAAATGAAATTTAGATGCACTATAATTGTGTCAATTGATTAATCACTAAATTATTATTGTAATAAAAATATCTTTGTTCTATAACTATATATTTCTTTAAATCCCACTTAATATCTTATTGAAGAATACTTTTATTTATAATAAAGTTGTTTTGTGAAATAAGAATAAAGAGGAAGGCTAAATTATGATTAAAATTGAGATTTGTAGTTATTTAAACTCTGAACAATCGTGTAATAAGAGTCATGTCACGCACAAGTTAATATATTGAACTCATGACATGAAGTTTTTGTCAGAAACTGATCCACATCCAAACAATTATTGACCAGTAAATAGGCACTTACCTATTTTAATTACAGCAAATTATAAAAGGAAAATAGTACCATTAGTTGAGCACCAGAAGTGATACAATAAGCTTTGGTTCAGGGACATTTGGACTTTAAATCACATAGGCAAGAAGGAAAATCATAAAGACCTTCACCAATTGAAAGTTAATTAACTTAATGGTCTTTTCTTTTGTTGTTGCCCTGTGGGTGGTTGATGGAAAAGATGTTGTCCAACAGCACAATATTTAAAAATATATATAACGAAGAAGTTTTGAAAAAGTCCTTCATAGCAGGATCTCTCAATTCAACTTTAATATGCTTTAAATAATAATGACCTTTATTTACAGTACAGATTTACAGCCAAATACATAGGCACAGTATAAGCTAGTGATCATAGTTTCTCTAGCTATGACAGCAACTTAGTACATATTTATGTTAGTTGCTTCAAATAAAGGTAGAGGCACATCTGTCTAATAAGTTCTGCTTATTTAAAATTAAAAAAAGAAAGGGGGGGGGTAAAATATTCTGAAACCCCCCCCCCCCAGGAAAAAAAAAAAGAGAAATGTTTAAAATGAAAAATTACCTAAGACAACATTCTAAAGCTTTTGTCCAATGTAGAGGATCCTGTAAGGACTTACAAAGTTGAAGACATGCGATTAAAACATGTTCACAATCACTATACCATCCAGCATCACTTAAAAAACTACCTAAAAATAAAATTTGAAAAAATACATCAATTACTGGTTAACACATACACAAGATTATACCAACATATCATAAAATAAATTCTTCAAATTTCATAATAAATTGAAATCACTTTAAAATATTTAACTATCAAAATAAACTTTTCTTTAATGATTTTACATAACCAAGTTATAATTTAAATTGACATTTAAAAACTAATGATGATATTATTAAGAATAATATGTATGTAGCATTACTGAACTTTATCTCTTGCCAGAAAAGATCGAGAAAAATAGCATGGAGCAACCTTCCCTTTCCCATGACAGCAGGATGCCAATGTAAGATATTATCATTCTGCTCATTTTTCAGTAGCTTGCTATTACAAATTTTCAAAATTTTCCTTCATTTAAAAATGCTAGGAATAGCAAGAATACTGCAAGCAGGGCTATTAACTGAGTAGTACAAAGTCTTATCTCAAATATCCCAACTACATTTTTTTCCCAATTCCCCTATCATTAGGAAGCCATTTTAACCATTAAGCAATTTTCTAATGACATATATATTAACATCTCTTAAAACTTTAAGGAACTGAAATACAGTTATAAATATTTTTATTATGGGATGACAAAAATTTCTAGTGAATCACTTAAGCATATAATATTTATTTCACGTAGAATCTCTAGACTAATTTTTAATTTAGATTAAGCCTCTTAAATGTTCTAAGTGCTACAATATTTATGGTTCTCCTTAATGCTATTCAAAAAAAAATACTGTAGTATAAAGTAAAATGTAACTAAAAAAGCAAAACATGAATATATGTATATACACACACATTTAAATAATTATATTGTAATAAAATTTATTATGACAATAAAACCATGAATATTTTGCTTGTAATGGGCTACATTAGTGAAACATCCATTAAATGTTTAGATGGAAGAATATAGAGAATTCACCCAAATCTTCAAATCTCAGCACAAATTTTCAAATTAAATACAATTCACCAAACTAAAACAATAATAATTGTCAAAATATATTAGCACATTGCTTTTATAATACCCTAAAATACAATGTACTGCATTTTGTTTTTGATTCATTTTTAAATAGATCCAATAAATGTTAAAATTGTTTGCATGGAGTGAGATAAAATGAAAGAGGCATGGTTTATTGCTAATAACAACTAGGCCATTAATAAAAAAAAGAATTGCGTCCAACTTTCCAACAAATGGAATATTTAAATTACTAATTTAAATAAATTAGCATTGTACATTTAAATGCTACAGTACACCCAGCCACCCCATGAGTACTATCTGGCTTCATCATCCAAAAACACACACATTTACAGTTAACAAAATTAACATATGGAATAAACCTCTAAGCAAACAATAAAAATATATTCTTGTATCTAAAACTAACTAAGGATTCATTTTCCAAAATTACATTTTTGCTTCTATTTATTAAGAATTCTAAAATATCTTATCTTTTGGCTTAATCCAATAAACATCACTGAGTAGCAATATTGTATGGAGAGTTTTGCCTGCCATATTCTCAGAGAAAATATTCTTTCAATGATAATTGTTGTAACTAAAACAACTACAAATGGAAATTCTATGTGCATGTATTGATAATGTAGAGATAGCCAACATCTTAACTTGAATTTGCATCCAAGGTAGGTAATATTTGAAAGTTTTTTCAGATTCAAATCATCCCTAGGATTTTTCTTTCAGACAACTAGTTCAGAGTCAACTTAGTAAATCATTCAATATTGGTCAGTAAATGATTAATTAGTCATTTTAAGCTAAAGGATAAACAGGAAATGGAAACGCTGAAACTCTCATCAATTAGAAATCAGCAAGTCCTCAAATAATTTCTTCTCAAGCTCTCAGAAAAATCATCCACATATAGAGAGTTAATATAATAGACAGTTTACCATACTAGTACCTACAATAAAGCCTCATGTGTAATGGGTAACACATCCTTCAGGTAGATCCATAATCTAGATACAAACCTGATTGAACTTGAAATTTTTTTCAAAAAGCTCCAAGCAAATTTAAAATTTTCCTGCCCCCAAGTGACTATCTAATTATCCTTAGCAAGAGATTAAAACAAGCAAGTTATTTATTATCATGTATTTACAATTTTTATAATTAGCTCTTATTTGTTTGTTTTTTTTTGTTTATTTGTTCTAAACAATAACTTTTCATGAATAATATTAATGACTGATTGATAAAATCATCATTCATTGTATGATTGGGGATAGGATAAATAGACCTAATAACTCCAATAATATAAAATGATTTAACAATGATGATATACCCCCAAATTCACTCATTGTGCAAAATGTAAATTCATTCATCTATGAAAGTTTTAGAAAATATTGTTATTGGACAAATCATTGATTCAAATTGGGACCAAATATTTTTATGGCATTATTCTAAGTATAACAATTTTCACTAAACTCATGGATAGTCTTTTGATACAATTTTGAAATTATGTGGACAAAGAAAACTTTTTTTTTACATAATTTAAAATCAAAATTAATCATATTTCTATATGAAACTTTTCAATTGGTAACAAAAAAACAATAGGAACTGTTTAAAATCACTACTACAATTTACATGATTTTTAAGATGCATGGGAATTTTCCAAAATAAACACAGTTATACTAATCCAAAGTTCCATGGACACATTAGTGAAAGCACTATTATAGAGACTTAAGATACTTACCAAAAAAAATTAAAGATTTGTAATTTAGCCTCAAGAATTATTTAATTTATGGGTTCCACAATGATATAAGTAAAATGCATATTCACTACCACACAATTATTAATTCAGACTGATTTCCTATGCAGTAATACCATTAAATAGTTATGTTGAAAGGCACACAAGAAAAATAATAATCAATAAAGTACATCAGTGTCTATACAACTTATCTCGCTAATGCCATATTGTTTTTCTTAAAAGTCAAATATCTGCATGTCTAATTTGCTTTTCTGAATTACATATTAATTCATAATTGTATCCTAATAATACATTTATCCAGTGTGGCATGTATTGACTTATGTGTTCAAGAATTTTTTTTTCAACACCAAATATTCCTAGAAGCAGATGATGATCCATGTGACTTTGAAAATTTCAATCCATAAATAAACTGATGAAATTTATTTATGATGAAAATAACAGCTAATGCTTCTTTGTCAATCTGGCTAGTTTCTTCAACTGTCAACAATGTTCTCAAGGTATAGGTTATAGGATGTTCACCTTCATAGCATGGATGGGAAATCATGGCTCTAACATCATGTTCTGATGCATCTGTAGTGATAATAATATCCAGATCACTATGGAAGTGTGTCAGGAGTTGATTTACAGTTAAAAAGATCCTTGGTTTTTTTTGAAAACTAAATCTTGTTCTTTAGATCATTTCCAATGTTGTTCTTATTTAACAATTGATAGCATGGGGATAACAAATGAGACTTTCCTTTAAAAAACTCTCATAAAAGTTTAAAAGTCCTAAAAATGTTTCTAACTCCTTCGCATTTCTTAGTCTCACAGTGTTTTTTATGACCTTCACCTTGCCTGGACTTGAATATTTCTATTTTTATTTATAATCAATAATACGCTGATGCATTGCGGTGAAACTTTTTTATGTAATAATTTGTAGGCTTCTTTTATATATTCTAATTTGCAGACTTAGCGCTTTCAGAGCCCTTGTTGCTCCATATTCATAGTCTTTTCAGTATCCAAGAAACTTTATCTCATTTGTAGACCAGATAAGGTTTGATGTATTTATCTTGATTTCTACTTTATCCAATTTTGAACAAACTGCATTTATTCACCTTTCTAATTCTAGCTCAGATTGTGCAATGACCAAAATATCATCTAAGTATGAAATGACACTGTTCAAGCCATGAAAAAAATTATCCATTTTTGCCTGGAAAATTTTTAGGGTTAATGTAATTCCACAAGGCAATTTATTCAACTTATAAAGTCCCATATCTGTAATCAATGATAATAATTCTGTGTTCTTTCTGTCATGAGATTTGGTAGAATACAGCTTTGAAGTCTATTTTCATAAAGTACAAAAGCTTTTTGCAATAAAGTCAATACTTCATGTAAGCTAGAAATTAAATAGGTATCTTTATGGTTTCATAATAATAAATACATGCATAGCCCAAGGCAAATCTTCTACAAATATTAGTATTCCTTTTTGTACCGTCTCATTGATAGTTTTTTCTACTTTCGCTTTCAGAGCAAATGGAACTTTATATGGTAGAGTTGTGCTTCCTTCATCAATTCAACATTGACTTTTAATTCTATTGATCCAGACTTAGACAACCCAGGAAACTTCCTCTGCATTATAATTTACAAATGAATGCTCTTTATGATGTTTATACAGATTCCTAAAGAGCAAAACCAGTTTTGTCCAAGTAATGGACTAAAATGTTAGTTAACAATATACAATGGGAGAAATTTGATCCTCTAATTTAGTTTTTCAGATATTGTTACTCTTCCATCCATATCAATTTTATTGCCATTACCACCTGTTGTGATAATATCCATTTTCATAAATATTATTTTATTACAATACCCTCTGCTCATTTTCAACCAATCTTTATATGATATCAACAATAGGTCTAATTCACTATCCACTGCCATTGTTAATTTTTGATTACAGATATCAACATCAAGCAGTATGTGGTCATTGTTTATGTCATTAAACTTCTTCACATTATAATTACTACTCACTCTCCCTCCCCCAGAATTGTAGTCCTGCGTTTGCTTAATTTTACAACAGATGCACACTAATGTTATCTTTTCTTGCAAACAACGCATGTTTTACTTTTGTGTTTGCAATTTACTTAAATGGCTTACCACAATAGCATGTTATCATGTATTTATTTCTACTGGGATCCGGTGCATTTATTTGTGTAAAGAAAGAGCGATTTTATCCAGCTATTATAATAATGAAAATTCTGAAGCATTGTTTCTTGCATGACACATTTCTCTGTTGTATATTTATAGCTGAGGTCAGATTTGCTCAACAATATTTTTCTAAAATTTGAATTCAACATGCTGTACAGAAATTGGTCTAACAACATATCATTAATTTCTGGGACAAAATCACAACCCTTCACCAAATTCTGCAATGATATGTCATTATTTACATATTTTTCGCAAGATAATTGTTTCCTATTTCTTAATATCAATAATACTACCCTTTTTTTTTTTTTCGGAGGGAAATATCCATTTAATTTTTCAAATTATTTCATGGTTCGACAGGTATTTTAGAGTCATATAATTTATTTTTCAGACGTACAAAGTCTTGTCCTGCAAACCATAAGAATAGACATCTTCAATTATTCCTCATCTATTTTTTATGAGAATGTAGCGGGCTACATGCTCTATATGTTTTTTTCATAAAGTGGCATTCTTCATGTCGAATATTTTTATATTATTATATAATGATGTCATTTATCTTGTTTTGGAGGTAATGATATTATATACAATTGCTATTCATTCTCCCAAAGTCTGTTATTAGTTTTCTCTTCATAGGTTGTCAGATGGTAACTACAACATACTCCATGGGTATTAATTAGTTACCAGTCAGAAGAGAATCAATAACTTTAAATGAATTAACACAAGTTTAATAACAAAATAATTTATTTAATAATAAATATGCATAAATATAAAATGAATAATTTGGAATTCAATAAGAAACAAATAGTCTATTATTAATCCTCTAGATGCAACATTATGTGTTTTTATTACAAAGTCTTTTACACGTTCTTGTTATTGTGATATATGGTTTCTAGAACAAATGGTTCTAATGTGCACAATCCATCACTTGGGTACTCGAAGATCATACAACCTCCAAGTAGCACCACAATATTCACATGCATTGATTAATGAGAAAATACTTCATAATAAAATATCTGTTTTGTTTTTTTTTTAATTTCTATTGTAATGAACTCAGTCAGGAATATCTCTACATGTCCAACCCCATCATAAATAAAGAGAGATGCTAACTTTCTTGTGACAATTTTCATTATGCAACTTATTCTTAAAAAGACCTTCATTAGGTTAATTAGTAAACTTATTAATTCAAATTAAATTAATTAAGCTAGAATAAATAATCCTAGTGAAAATATGACTGATTCTTTCTCTAAACTGCCTGCAATGACATCTCTTATGTAGTGACATAATTAAGCAATTCACTAAAAAAAACTTTTAAGGTGCTACTATAGCTGGAATATGAATTACAACATGAAATTTTACAGTGTGTTTCACTTCTTAACCCACAAGATGCAAACATTAAATTTTGTCTTAAATTGGATAAAACTGCTACTGAAATGTTTGAAATGATTCAAACTGTATTAGGCAGTAAATCCACAAACTGCAAAAGTGTTTCCAAGTATTTACAAGATTTTATGATGGCAGTGATCTCTGAAGATACACAATACATTGTGACATCTCATGTTGTAACTTATGATCCAGTCATGCTAGCACCTTAAAATTTTTGTGGTAAATAATTAAATTATGTTACTACATAACACATGTATTGATTCAAAGATTGTACTGCATGCAGTTGTATGTCAATAGTGAAAATAAAATCATTTAAATAACTCATTGTTGAGCAAAAACCTCTATAAGAACATTCAAAGAGAAACAGTGAAGATATTAATAACCAGGCCTGCCAATTGTAGGTAAAACTAAGTGTTATTTTCCCATTCTTGTTAATTTTTTTAACTAAGAATAGCTAGCTACCTATTTGTTGACCAATAACTAGTTAGTCGATTAATTGTTTGGGAGTTCATGAAAAATTTGAATGCTCAAAATAGCAGATCTGAGTTGTGATCAATGGACCTTGAGTTCCAAAGTCTGCTACTCTACCACTGTAGGGTAGCAGAAATTTTATTTTAGGCCTTACCATTTGTGTGCATAATTTATGATCATTTTTTTAAATTTTATACAGTTTTAAGAATTTATTTTGTCTTGCATTCCAATATTGACTTTATTAAGGTCATTTTGACCAAGATCTTTACTTTTATGTCTTTACATCTTCAAACATTTTTATCTTTTTTTAATGAAAAATTTACCTTTTGACAAGACCCACACTCTTGACAAATTGCAATGCATTGTTAAATTGATACACCAATGGCTCAATAAATATTTTGTTGTATTGCTTTTTAATATAATCCAAAATAGTAACTCTTCATTAGATTAAATGAATAATTGAATGGTTTATTGCTTCGGTATTCATAAAACGTTCGAGAACCAGAGCTGGAATCTATGGACGTTGACTTCCAATGTCTCATCACTGAATCACTGCACTAAACCATGCAGGGCAACTTTACTACTGCACTAAATTGGATATCAATGAAAGTAACATATACATTAATAAAAAAACTAAGTAAAAAGAGGATAATTTCAAAATATTGGACAGCAAAAAATCTGATGAATAAAAATACTGACTTCTGATTAGAATATATATACCTAATAAGATACTTTTATGTTTAATAAGCCATATAATTGAAGTGATTTTATTTTAATATTTAAATAAAATAAAAAAACTGATCATAATGATCGTTGCCTGTGAGATTTAGCATAGAGGTTCACGGTACAGTGATGAACTAGAGAGCTTAAGATTCTTAGGATTGTGTTGCGTAATCTATTGAATAATTAATCATTCAAATATTTATTTACTGAAAATAAATAAAACAGCAAAAAAATATTACTTGTCTATTTGTGGTTTAGTGCAATGACCTAGAGCATAAAGCTCTTGGATTGATTTCATTTCTGGCACTTTCAGTACTCAATCTTTTTATTAACCCCACACAAAATAAGCAGCAGAAAATATTGTTTCACGGAGGCAACAGCAAATTTTGAATCAAAAGCACACATTTCTCATCCACTATCAATTACTAATTTAAAACTTTTAATTGGCTAATTGGATTTTATTAAATGATCATCTAATTTATCAACTGTTGGCAATAGTAGATTTTATTTCCAGAAACTCTTGATTCCAGCTATTAGATAAAGTATTAAAACAGTAGCAACTCTCTCCATACACTACTGCTACCTAGTGCAAACCAAACTAATCAATCGATGCTAGAAGTTTTGTGCATCAAAATCCCTATATACTGCCTAATCATCCAATATCCCCAGACTAGTTTCTAGCTTGTGGCCTTCATTGGTGATGAGCTTTGGATCTGAAAATACTGCACTTTAGAAATTTGGATCCAATAAACCCTCCAACAGGCATATTTTTACCTTTTTAGTTAACTAAAGCTACAAGTCCAAAATGAAACAATAATTTTTTCAATTCAAGCTAATTTGCTTCTGTAGTCATACAGATCTGAATCCAGTTTAATATCTATAAATTTGGTATCTTATTTTTTTTAATAACTATATTCACTATTGTCCTTAGGTCGGGATTGGTATTAAATCACCAAAACATCATTAATGTATGGAGAGAGTTGTTACTATTTTAAGATACTATATAAGCATAAAAAATAGGATCATGTGATTCTTTGGTGATTTAGAAAAATTATTCAATATAGAAAAAAAAAATTCAATTAAGTTATAATCTTTATTACTATATAAATGTTATCGTTTGTTTGTTTGTTATTTTATAACTTAACAAACATTGCACTAATCTTGATGAATCTCATGATTTTCTTTATTTTTGTTTTTAGGAGAATTACATAGGTTATGGATTTTTGCTTTACAGTAGTTGTTTTAAAATTTTGGTAATTTGCAATAGGCAACAAAATCTTAACCATTTTCAAATGACTTCACAAAATACAAAAAGGGGACAGTACGATTAAAAGATTGATGTTGAAAAAATTTTTAAATGGATACAATGTTGTGGCCTGTATATTTAAATACATACCACAAAAATGAAGAAAATTGTAGTTAAAGGTAATTTTAATTTGTACCGTGTATTTAATTTCTCACTGGCAAGTGAAGTGTGAACAAAATACTACTAAGTTAAATTTCATAACCATTTTTAAAAATTAATTTATTGCATGAGAAATATATATTTAAACTAAAATCCTAAAACTTGAGCATATTTAGTAGTATATCTGATCATAAAAAGCTATATTTTTTATAATACTGCTGTTGCTAATTAAGTGTATTATTATTTCATTTAAATAATGCATAAATATACAAACCATGGGAACAACTACATATTGTAATGTTCACATGAGAAAAAACATAGATACATCTAGTATACATATATGTGTGGTCTGCAAAGTAAATTATTACTAATATAATAATATAGGAAATAAAAAAAATTAAGAGAAAATATACATAGATCAAAAAAACATAACTTTACCTAAAGAGAAACCTAAATGGATGGCTTTATCTTTGGTTTGATTATCTGAACAGTGAATGACACAACAATGCTGGCTATATGAGTCCGCTAAAACTTCAGATACTTTTACACCGTGATCCATTAGAGCTTGAAAACAATGGTGTAATAAATGCCTAAAACAAATAAAAATATAATTATTAAAAAGAAACTGAAAACTTGAGAATTAACATGTATAAAGAAAGATATATAGATATATGATAGAGTAAATTATCATGAGCTATTATTCAATAAAACGTTAATTTCATATTAATATGAAAAATATAAGTATTTGTTTTTTTTATTTCTCATAAAGTTTTTTAAAAATTATTCAAAATGCATTAAATTTGTATAAAAAAGAGCAGAATATGGTAATATTAAAAAAAAAAAAAAAGCTCACATGTATATAAAGATGGAATACAGTTAATATAAAAGATTTATACAATTTTTTTTAAGTATTGTAAATATTATATTGAATGTACAATCAAGAAAATTGCCAAACACAAATCAAAATTCTTAGTTTTTACAAATTTTCAATATGGCCACCAAATGTCACTCAATATATGTCAATAGTAGTAAACAAATGGAGCACTATCAGATCAATCAAAGTAAGAATTACAAGTCAAATAATCATAACATACTGATTTAATTGCCAAAAAGTTGTCAGTGGGCATCACAGTAAATAGATCAGTCATCACAAAATGTAATAACTCAGCATATCTTTAATTCCTATTAGTACCATCTAGTACAAATTTTAAAAAAATCAGTGATTACTAAATTCATATAAAATCCTTAACTTTAGTATTTAAAAATGGATTCTCAGACTGGTTTTTGTCTTTATTAGTAAGGCTTGAAACTCAAAACTGGAAGGAACACAGATAAGCATCCAATAAGCACTTTAACTCCATTTTACTTGAGTTGAAGATCTAAAATTTGAAATCAGCCCAAGGTTTAGAATCCAAGTCAACCCACTTGAACAGTTATATAGATCAGATTCCAGTTCAATGACCATACATTTTAAAGATCTGGGATAGTGATTTAAATACTGAAGTGATAAAATTTTAATACATATCTGATCATCATTGATTATTCAAGCTTACATTAGATGACATTAGAATGGACATGTTTTAGCATATTATTTAAGTTAGGGAATTTGGTGATTTCTTAATAAAATCACTTATTACTTAAATCAACAAATAATGTCACTTTAGATATATTTTGACAATAGTGCTCCCTTTAAAGTCAAGTGCTGAGTACAGGCTATCAAAAGCGTCAGTCCACAAATAATAGAGAGCAGAGTGATCTTTACACTAGTCAATAAGTAATATCCAGTTGCAAATATTTTCTGCTGCTTGACAGGATAAAATGATGACTAAGAAAATATTAAATAAAGTTTCCAACATAAAATTTTTCTTTATCTACTCTTCCTTTTGTTTTCATTTATTTTAGTATTGTCAGTCATTCAGGGTGATATATGGCTTGGTGATCATGACTTTTCTAAGCCACCAGTCTTTTCTCTACACTAATCGTGATAATGAGACTAAATATTTATGCAAATATCAATTACTTGCATAACAAATCTTTTTTCTTTCTATAAGCAAGTAATTATGAGTATGTAAGTATGCAAAGCCCTCATCATGAGAATAATCCCAGGATATAGTAACTTGATAGTCAATAATGATTCACTTGGATACAGGGATTTCACTTAGCAAATGATGTTTAAGCAATCTCATTTGTGAATTCACATGCCTTCTACAAATACGAATAGATGTATAAAAAATTCAAAAAAATCTGCTTAGGTTACTAAAAATACTTGCAATATTAGTGAAGGAAATAGTGGTGAAATTAAAAGTAGTGGTAGCAATAAAAGTATTTCATGTTTCCCCTAAATATAGGTGTACGAAAAACTTTAGTACCAGTAAAATATAGATTTTTCAACATCTGATTTAGCTAGGAAAGGAGATGAAGATTTAAGATTGATACAGCAGCTCTTAGTGAAACTTATCTTCTGAATAGGAAATTTAACTAAACAGATATCTATAAGTTATTGTTGTTTCTTTTTTATAAAGTGGATCATTGAGGTCTAACTTACTATCTTCAATTCTTGGAATTTCTAGATCTACCAATGAAAATTTAATGATATAATTTTGGCTTGTGTAATGGAATCTGTATGATTTTATTGGATTCAAAATAGATTCCAATATTCAATTTAATTAAAAATAAAAGCTTTTATTTCTTAAATTTTATTGTAACATTGTTAGAATTTAAAATTAAAATAAACTTATTTTTCTCTTAGAAATTATTGAATCATGTCATTTGTTATTTTGCCTAACAGCCAGTGGGATTGGGTTTATTCCTGACTGTGATTCACAATAGAAATTTACAGGGAGGCAAATATAGTCTCTTACAGATATCTGATAACATTTTAATGAAAGAAGTGATAAATGTTATGTTCATTTATTTAAAAAATAATATTCAATATTATGATTTGTTACTATTAAAATTTGATATTTTATATTTGTTATGGATGGAACAGATTATTCATATTCCAAAATAATCATTATTAATAGTGAATGTAAGAAAAGCTGCAAGTACTGAAAAATTGGCAATGAATAAATGATAATAAAATTAAAAAAACATACCATCAGGTAGATAATATTAAACGTTAATATATCTAATTTTCTTTTCACATGATGATATATTGATTCCCAAAAATTACATATAAAAAATATATTACATAATATGGTAAATAAAGAGATTGTTTCCAGATGTAAGAAATCAATGAAAATAATGAAATAAGCCATATAAAACATTTTGGTACTTATTTTTTAGACAATACAAGCCGCCTGATGGTGCCTTTTAGATGCCAAAAAAAATGCTGTTTACACAGACAAACTTATGGCCTCTAGAACAGTTGTTCATATTAGCTGTTAGCAGGCCTAGATGTCATTGCATACCAATCTTATGGCCCGCTGATGTGCTTCGCGAAACTCTGCAAATGCGCACACTTCACAGATCGCTACCATAACACATGAGGATATCTAGAAATCAACTGGCCATAAGTCTTGAAGTGTACATTCCAAGTAATGATCTTACACCCTAGCTGACATAGTATTATATAGTAATAATTTTAAACACATTGCTGCACTTCCATACACAACTTTCAAGATTTTTAACAATTGAAAAAGGGTAGGGACAAGCACCATTGCAGAGAACTCATGCAAAAACTCAGCTTTGCGTGAGAACACATATGAGACAAATTAAATGGCTGAGGTTGCTACTGCATCTTTTGGACGACCCTTTGGATTGTCAAAAACATCATTCCCCCCCTCCTGCACATTCCATCACTACGTGCTGACATATTCCCCCTTCCTGACCCTGAAATTGCACTATAAAAAAAAAAAGGCTGGCACAGTAATGTTATTAAAATAATAGTGTTTTTAAAAGCAAAAACAAAAAAGAACTTATTTGTTTCCAACAATAAATAAATAGATAAATTAATTTATACTTTGTTTTCAATCCAAAAGAAGTACAGCAATTAATTTATATATGTTTTTTTTTTTTTTAATTAATCTCAAAATAATACCTGAAATCAGACAATAAAGACAAAAAAGTTTGGCACGGTAACGTTATTAAAATAAAACCGTGTTTTTAAAAGCAAAAACAAAAAAGAACTTGTTCATTTCCAATAAAAAATAAGTAGATAAATTAATGTAGACTTAATTTTTTTTATATAAACATCGAACAATAAAAAAATGGGACAATAATTAATGTAGACTTTTTTTTTGTAATACCATAAATCGGACAATAAAGAAAGGCCGGCCAGGTAACGTTATATTTATGTGTATTAAAGAGTGTAAAAGTGCCATCAGGTAGTTTGTCTGGTCTAAAAAATAAGTACCAATTGTTAGAATGTTATATTTTTTGCATGCTATCAAATTTCACTTCATAAACATTGCACATAAATAAAAATGAATTATAGAAATAAATTTCAATTGAAAAATAAAAAAAATGTAAAGAATCAATGAAAATTAGATAGAATTTGTAATATGAGTTATACATAGATAAGATTTTATTTGCCGACAATTTCTGACAATAAACACATACATTTGCACATGATTGAAATACCGTTGCTATCACTAAAATTCCAATATCGCTGTTATCACTAATAATGCTTTGGTCATTGTGTTTTTCCATTGATGAAGTTCTCTCTGTAAACTCCTGAACAACATCAGCAGTAATGTCCCGTGCTGCTAATGTTACATTTTTATGAATAAATTCATTAATTAATGACTGGGTTCATATAGTAGCTAGGTCTTTATATAGTTCTCTATAAGATGATATTAGAGATTTCAGATCTTGTTGGAACTTTGAAACTCATTCCTCATTAGAATCATATATGACAAATAATTACTTAATTTATTAGCAAGACCAAGACCTTCTTTAACTAAATTAGCATTTAACACTAGAGCATCATCTTCATTAAAGCTGTCTTCTTTAGGATCAAGAGTTTTAAGAACAATCACTATGATTCCTTTCTCATTTAAAGCTTTATCAACTAACAATTTATCAATATCTTCAGATAACATGTCATCAAATTCTTCTCTGCCAATTAAGTGAGCCATTATTATGATGTTGGGAAATTCAGTCATTTTAAGACAACAGAATCTTTACTTTTGACACATTCTGGCCAAATAGCTTTCCAACATCCATTCAAAGTTAAACATCTTAATTCAGGTAACATTAATCCAACTTGATTCACACAATCCAGAATTAAAAATTTCTTGTGCACATCTATGACACTTGTTTAGTTTGATCCTGAAACTCTGAAAAACTGACATAAAACTTCATAACTACAATCATTCTGGAGTGCCATCAACAGCTTGCAGAGAATAAACATTGTTAGTGCATGTATTATGAATTCTTGCCTTGCAAAATTTCTATATAAATGTTGCAATCAAGGAAATGGTATTAGGCAGCAGAAAATAAAAATTGTACATTTGAGTATTCCAAGACTGGATGGCTGTGGCTAGAATTAATAGAGCTTTAAATTCTAGACCTTTGGCATTCATATATCACCTAACTTCTAAAATAAAACATTTTTTGAACTATTCTATAAGAATTTCAGTTGTGATCGAAGCCTTTTTATTTGCTATCTAGTGATCAGTAATTTATTCAAATCTATACCTTTCATTTAACATGGTCTTTGGGCTCGATTAACAAGCAGAGATTTCAATATGTGATCTCTTGAAGCAATGGAGCAGAATACCAAAGTGACACGATCTTTTGCTATTTTGAAGCCACCAACAGTTTTCTGCAAATTTGCTACATAGGTTCTACTAGGCATTCTCTTCCAAAAAAAGACCACTTTTATGAATATTCCAAACTTGATCAGGAGCTGTTTCATCTGCAGATGCAGTGTCAACTTTTATTTTAATGTTGTGAAGTGTATGTCTTTTCAAGAAACTTTGTCACCCATCCTGTACTTGAAGAAAATTTACATTCCTTGTTTAACTCAAATGAAGTGCCTGGCTCGATTTCTTTAATATGTTTGTAAATTTTTAGTGCTGTTTGCTTGATAGGATTTCCATTTAATGGTACTCTTTTTTCTACATTTCTTCTATCCACATTACTAAGACTTTTTCCACTTTCTTCTTAACAATATCTCTTGTATAAAATGATAACTTAGGAGTCAATTTTGTTCCAGAACATATAAACTTTCTAATAGCAGCTTCATTGCCTTTAATAGTTCATATAGTAGCTTCATGTAAATCAAAATGCTTTCCTACAAATGATACTTCTTTTCTGGTTACAAGATGATTTAAAATTTGAATTTTAGTATCCAAGGAAATTACTTTCCTCTTTTGTAGACAGATTATTTGACATTGTATGAGACTATAGAAAAATATTTCAGATTTAATTAACAAAACATAAATTCAAAAATATGCATCCAAGTATAACTTATCATCTATTGATTTTCAGAAAAATTAATAATTAAATTTAAACAAAATTACACTTTTTTAATATCAATACCAACAAAGAACAATTTTTTTTAAACCCTAATGTTAAAATGCCATCAAAGCACTGTACCAAAAAGGCACTTCTCCTTTTAAAACAAAACATTAAATATGAAGACAAGCAAATTTCCCCATTTACAAGAATATTGCAAAAAAGGAACTTTTGTTTTTAAAATAAAAGGAAATAAAGTGATGAAACATTTTTTTAAAATTAGATGATAATAACTGATTTTTTTTTTTTTTACCGATTGTGTTATTTTAAAGCAACTCGTGTAGAAAAAGAATTTTTTTAAAAAAAAAAAACTCATGTTATTTCAAAATCATGCAAAAAAAAAAAAAATTGTGTAAAAAGAGAATTAGATGTATAATGTTTTTGATAATGGCCTAAAAATTAAATAAGACTGGCCTTCCAGAAAGATTATAATTTGAACTCTAATGAAATTTTTAGAGTGCCTGTTTCATTTGTGGATATCAAGGTAAACAATTATGTATTGCTTCAATTCAAACTGTCAAAGCCTATCATTCTGTTTGCAATTTTTTCTAGTAAATCAAAGCTTCATTTTCAATAACTATTATTTTAGTCCATAAAAAAATATTGCAATAAAATAAGACTATTTTGTATTTAAGACATTTTATATCTTATCCTCAAACTTCTACATGGTGGGGGGAGGGTAGCTGTATTATTTCAATTCGAAAGAAGGAAATATAAGGGATTTTGTAAAGCAAAATCACGTTTATAAATATCAATAATATATTTTATACCAATATTTTATTTTATTCATTTATAAAAACTATGTCAACATATGTAATTATAGTGGGTAGTTTAGTGTCTGCCAAAAGTATAGATATCTAACAAGTGGCAATGTTTGTTCATAATTGTAATAAATTAGATTTAGACAATGATTAACATCTCTTTAAATTTTATTGCATTGTTATTATTTTAAGAGAATATTATTATTGAGCTAAGAACATAAATGTATTAAACAATTCAAAACAAAACAACACTCTGCTATTGAGCTTGGATTGAAAATATTAATAGTGTTTTCAATTTCATTCTCATAGTTTTGTAGTTAAATAGAGTTAAAAGGTGGGTGCTGGAGGGTTGCATTAGATCCTAAGATCTAGGTGCAGTGCTCTCAGATCCAAGGCTCCTCACTGATGAAGGCCACAAACCAGAAACTAGTCTGGGGATATTGGATGAGTAGGCACTAGATAGGGATTTTATGCACAAGCCTTCTGGCATCCATTGATTGCTCTTGTTAGCACAAGATGGCACTACTATATGGAGAGTGTTGTTTTGTTTTGAATTGTTTAATAACAATTATTGTGCTAGTATGAGATAGTGATCATGTGATGTTTAGTGGTTTAACATAAATGTATTTATAAAATAGTACATTAGAGATTTAAATAAATGAGCAGTCCTTTCAAAAAAGATGACATTTAAAATAATGCAAATTAAATTTAGTATTGTATTTGTATTTTGTTTATTGCATTTGACAGTACATGTTATTTAGTATGAGGTCAGAGGGTTTTTATAAAAATAAATATGTTGTTAATCTATTTAAGACTTAAAAAGATAAGAGCCATGATGAAGATACTTGAACAATACTTCTCACTAAAATAGGTTCTTTGATAAAGGCATTTAAAAAAGATATAGATAAAAGATTGCTACTTAATAATAGTAACCCCTCATAAATTATGTTCATAGAGCCATAGTGCCTTTTAGATAGATATTCCTCAAAAACCATTGACATTTATTACAATATTTCAAATTATTTTAGTATAAGTTAATATATGTGGTAAATTAATGAAATTCTTTCACAAATCTGTACAGCCAAGAATTGACCACTAGCATAATTGCACAATATAGTAATCAACCTCTATTAAAACCAACATTGTAAATGATCTGTTACTAGTATAAACAAAATTTAGACTGTTACACAAAATAAGCAAGAGATGTGTATACACATATGCTTCTTGATAGTGAAAATATAAGAAATGTTACTCATGTATATATTTTATCTTTGTTTAGTCAACACTTGTGTGTTCATAATAGTGCAAACATAACCAATGGAAAATTTCTTTAGATATCTTAGTATTTAATTTCATTTTCTTTAATAATTAACAACCACTCAATAAATTTTATGATTGTAAATTAAGTTCTAATAAGCAAGATACTCAGAAGATGATGCATAGAAAAGTAAAAAGATGAGGTAAAATCATTCTTAAATTATTTACATCCTCTAAGTGAAGTGATTTTTTATTTTTATTTTGTTATAAATAAATTAATTTTATTTATTCATTTCATATTTTAGTAGTCTTTTATGTCATCTTATGTCTTTTATCCTAATCTCAAGCTCTACTATGCAATAAAATTCTTATAATAAGCTGAATGTTGACAAAAGATGATAATAGCAGTAATTATGAGATATCAAATGTGAAAAAAAAAGATTATTATTTGTGCATTATATATTTAACTATGAAAATAAACTTAGTCATATTTTATAAAAATTAAAATTCTTAGCAATTGCAAGATTAAGATGTGAATGTAAATGCAACACTTTCAAACAAAAAAATGATCTAATTGAAAGCTTAATTATTTTAATTATAAATATGCGACTTTTTTCGCATGCCTTAGTGAAGCTATAATTATACTTAAAATAATGTGTAATGGGTCTGCTTAGCATTTTCGAGATTTAATGTTCGAATCTCATACTCATAGCTTTGTGAATGATTACTGTTGTGATTTATTGTAAACATATGCAAATGAGTTTGAATATTTAATTAGTTAGTCCATTGTTTAGAAAGAGCAAAGCATGCCTCTCTTCTATTAATTAAATATTCAAACTCATTTGCATATGTGTACAATAAATCACAACAGTATTCATTCACAAAGCTATGAGTGTGAGATTCGAACATTAAATCTCGAAAGCACTAAGCAGACCTATTACACATTATTTTAAGTATAATTATAGCTTTACTAACGCATGCGAAAAAAGTCGCATATTTATAATTACAATTTTTACTAGTGAAGAGAAAAACAATTTATTACTTAATTATTTTAGTAAAAAAAAAAATTTGTGGTTGAAAATACTAGTTATAAATATTACAAGCATATCTGTAAAGAGAATGCCACCGAGATACATACATGCATATGGTTGAAAAGGATTGCCAAATTATTTATACACATATTGGTTGCATCAATTTTTCATTTATGATGCTATTAATTAAAGGATTAATGAACATGCCAATCATTAATCCTTTATTGGATATTAATGCATACATGGCATCTGAAGTTTTCATGAAATTCCTTAAAATTTGATTCTTTCAGTAGAAAGATCCATAAAAGTAATTGATACATTTTCTCATTACAATATACATCTTTTCAATATTTATATTTTTACATTTTGCTTCTTTATAGCATCTTGTTAATTATCCCACTACTAACTGGAGGCTTTTTGCCTTAAGTTAATAATAAGATGATTGGCAAAATGCTGGTGGAAAGAAAATAAAAAAACATAATAAATGTAAAAATAAAAAAAACATAGATTCCCAATTAAACAAGTAATATGTCCAAATGTGCTAAAACACAGGCAATGGTGAAGCTAAGTACAAATTATAATATTAGCTAACAACATCTATGCTATAAATTGGAAGGAAACATACTTCTTTCTCTCTCTAAAAAGTGGACTTTCTAATCCACTTTGTATCGTGCTCACACAATCCACTTGCTATGATTATGCAAAGATAGAAAGAACTTCTCAAAAGTGCTCAGCCAATTAATATTACAATTTGTACTTAGCTTCATCATTTCCTACATTTTAGCGCATTTAGATATATAAATAATAAATATATCTAAAATAAGTCTTCCAAATAAATTTCATTATACTCTTTAATAACATAGTTTCAGGACTACAGTTTTCTTTAAATTTTGTTAAATAATTCCCAAATTTATTTAAATTATTAAGTCTTCTAGTCTCTGTACATATTTTTATTATCTGACAAACTTGAATGTCTTCCTAATAGTTGTCCTTAATTTATCATAGCCCAGTTATTTTTATTTTTAAAAACTTAATCTCAATTTTATTACTACTATACTTTTCCTAAACCTACCATGAATCAATGCATAATTTTGTTAAAATATGTTACTATCTTGAGCTAATTACCAATTACTGTTCTGAGATTAAAAAAATTCCATTAGAACTTTGCAGACATGAGCCATTTGCAATATGTTAAGCTCAATTCTGTCTTACCCGTTGTTTGAAGATATTATTCATCTCCAATGAAAAATTTATTATCCAATCTCATTTAAAATAGTGCGATAACATGACAGATTTTAGAAGTAAAAGACCAGGATTACAACTCAATTGTAATATTTTCGGTGTCATATAACCTCCCACACTGAATCATATGATATTATTAATGGAGCCCCTGCCTTGTTGTTCTTTTATTTAACTAATTTTGCTCCAAAATGTATTTTATTTAAAAGATCCTACTAATAGCCTTACACTATCATTCACTGATTATGTCATTCTGTTAGCAATAGTTTGTTATCCACTGCCATAATCCTCACAAGTTTTCTATCTCTTGAATGGTTAATGTTCTGAGACCTAAGCCAATTACTGATAATATTTAATAATTATTAAGAAATATCCATTAATTTCTAAGTCTATACATTTTCAAATAATAAAAGTATTTAATATATTATTTTTCTATTCTATAACCTCCTATTATATATAAAGCCCAAATTTAATTTTTTTAAAAATAATGTTCTCACATCAGAGATGAAAAATACCTCAATTCAGTTATCATCTATTAGACTGCCCTATGTAGTTTAATGTTAATGATACAATGGCAGATTCTGGAACTTAAAAATCTATAGACTGTGCCCAATTCTATCACTTCTGGCACTTGAATTTGTGAACTCCTGAAAAATAAATCCATAATTATTATTATTATTATTATTATTATCTAATAGATCTATCCAAAATTAGATGATTCAACTAATGATGGCCACATAATAGAATCTATTGTTCTCTTTGGCTCTTCCAGAGATACTATTACAATTGTCATTTCCAACTTTCTGCACAAATACTTCCTGTAATAAAAGTGAACACTTCATTATAGTTCATTTTAATGCATTTGATTTTCTTTTTCATTTATATAATATTCAGTCCGAAAATAACTATTTACTCAGAATCTTCATTTCCTTTTCTTTTTTAATTCTTAAATCTCATCTACCTCTTGTGAGTCATTTTCAATATATATATATATATATATTAGAAGGGACTTGAACTCAGATTTTCAAGCACCCTAAAGCTGTACACACCATCTTATACAACTGATACACATGACTACATACATATAAAAAGGATAAATGATCTCCAATAAACATATTTTGTGCTGAACCAACATTCAACAGTTGGTCCAGATCACCATCTAACACATATATGTACAATCAGTGCTCAGTTTATATTAAGATAGCAAATTCTCAAACTTTAATGGACAAACTCCAATCTTCTTCCCCCTTTAACTCTTCAGCTTTCCATATCATTGAAAACTCGAGGATGAAATACTCAATGCTGGTTCAGAACAAAATATGTATATTGGAGATCAATTAAATTAGTATAGACAATATACATGTATATAAATATTACAGATTCAGCCTGTATTCTGCTCAACCTTCTTCTGAATATTTGGTGGGATGTATTAAGGTCCTATATGTGAGGGATCAGAATACAAAGTCAACATGGGTATGACAAAAATATTGGCATCAACAAGGACTTTGAGCATTTCATCCTCAGATTTTCAATATGAATAGCTGAAGAGTTGGAGGGTAGAGAAGATTGAAGTTTGTCCAATTAAAGTTTAAGGATTTGCTATCTTAATATTAACTGAGCACTGATTGTATATATGTGTGGGAGATGGCGATCTAGACCAACTGATGAGTGTTGGTTCAGCATGAAATATGTATATTAGAGATCATTTATGTTTTTCACATGTATGTGGTCATGTGTATCAGTTGTATAAGATGGAGTGGATAACTGTAGGGAGCTTGAAAATCTGAGTTCAAGTCCCTTCTAATTACATTAAGTTAGTATAGACAATATACATGTATTTAAATATTATATATATATGAACCAATAACATATATTCAAAATAACTAAAGATTTCAATTTGTAATTGTTAAAAAATATATATATTATTTGGTATTATCAAAATAAAGTAACCCAGAAAGATCATAAGTGCCTACAATTAGCATATTATAAATGAGGTCAGCAAAATGTATAGTTATTAACTTAATATCAGGTTCATATAGGCAGGCAAGATTAGTATGATTCATAATTGGGGATGCTTAAAAATTCAAGCCACTGCTTTGAGGAGTATAAAATTAAAAAAATGATTAATAAATGGCTGCAACTATAAACTATATTTGATATTGGAAGAGTTAGAAATGATTTCAGGAATCAATTTGGTCCTAATAACTAAAGCCCATTCATGTTTACAAGGATAGTTTATAAACAATGTGATGACAAGTAAATTACTGTTATTAAATTATGAATATTAAATACTATAGAGTTTTCACTTTCCAAATTTCAGCAGATTGTTTTAAATTCTGAATAATCATTACATTAGAATGAAGTCCACACTAAACTTTAATGTTAATAATTATTATTTTATCTCATTCAAATATTTCAATTAGTCCATAATTCAAAATCTAAAGATTACTTTGTAAGTCATTATAATGAGAATTAATAGGAGGATTATTAAATGTTTTGTCTAGAATAAGGGTCAGAAAACTGATTTTTTGATTCTAATCTCATTGCTATTTTAAATGCTTTTATATTAACTTGCTCTATCTATGTTTCTGTCAGTATATCCACATTTTTGTTCTGTATTTCTTTCGGGATGTCCACATTTTTGAATTTTTAATCATGTAAAAAAATTAGTTACCATTTAGAATTCGAACTCACAACCTTATACTTCCCCAAAAAAATTCTTAACAACTGAGTCAAGAGAAATATTACATTTGTAAAGTAAAATTTTATTAATATTAATTTAACTTATATTTAATTAATTAAAACTCAATATTTTCAACTAAAATCTGAATTATTCTTTTAAAATAATTAATATTTCATAAATATTTTGTGAAAAAAATAATAAATGTGTAAAAAAAAGATTAAAGAATTATGTTTTCATTTCCAAAATAAAAAAAAAAAAATAAAACTGTCTAAATCAGAAGGAGTAAACAAGAACAATAAAAAAGAGACTAATGAAAAAAATATTTTATTTAAATTGAAATTATGTTTTATTTATAACTAAAAAGTAAAAAATAATATTAAAAACACATTTTTTAAGTAATGCTTTTATGTAAGCAGCTGACTAAAAAGTAAAAAATAAAAAAATCTGACTAAAAAATGTGTTGTTTCATAAAAATATGTGAGACCATAAAACCAAAAAGGCCTCAAATGCTTTTATGAAATGACACATGTTTAAGGTCAATTATGTTGTTAGTCGGATTACTTTGTTGTTTTATACTATTTAGTTGGCTGTTTACATAAATGCATTATTTTAAAAAAAAAAAAATTTTAATATTATTTTATTTATCATGATAAACATAAGCACATTTTTTTTATTTCCTCTTGTAATTTGTAAGTGAATATATTGATGAGTCAGCTTTATTATAGAATAAGATGAATAATTAATATTAGAAATTTGTAAAAAAATCAAACTATCAAAGTAATTTTTGTTTTTATATATTTATTTGTAAAAGAATTTTTACTTTTTTAGGATGTATAAGGATACTATTATGTTCTATTACTAAAATAAATATTCAAATATATCCACAGCCATTCAGAAATTCATATTTTTCAGGGACATATTTTTCAATACTTTCTTGTGGCTTTTTAATGGGAGAGGGGAGATACTTCTCTCCTTATGGCTCTTTAATATGGAGAAGGGAGAGAGATTTAAATAAAATGGCTCTTCGTGTTAAAAAGTTTGCTGACCCCTGGTCTAGAATGTAGCATTTATGAATAAAAAAATTGTATTTATTAAAAGAAAACTTTTGAAATTTGAGTTTTAATGATTAATGAAATAAAAAAAAATTATAAACTTCAATAGCTACTGTGGCATTAACCTTCTGACTTTTCACTGGATTTCATGGTGACTACTACTGCTTTGTTTTTTGATTTTTTTGTGTTATGCTTGTAGTTCCCCTGCGAACATTTGTTTTCATTGAAAATAAAATACTGGTCACAAAATTTTACTACAAACTTCTATATTTAATTTTACATTTCTCAATAGATGGAATCTAAAATCAGACAAATTATGACTATAAGATGAATTCAGATAGTAATCACTTTTTTAAGTTAACTATCAATAAAAACATTAGTTGCTACTGTTTTAAGACAAAGCAAAAAAGATAATTTCCTTTTTTGACTTCAAAATTTAAACAATTACTTTATCATTAACATAAGTGTCTAACTAGTTATTTATTTACATGCTTGTGTATGGTTTGATTAATAAACTTCATTAATAAATATTATTGATAATAGCAATGATTGCAATATGTGTGTTAAAGTAAAAAATGATTGATATTGTCTCCAAATGCCATCTTTGAATCAATAATGAATATATAAAAGTTAATAAAAATATATTTTAAAGATTGTCTAAAATATTGTATTGGATAACTTTTAATATTGTTTAAAGTAATTCATTACAGCCACTGCATTTATTTTTAAAGTAAATAATTTACTGCATTGGATGATTTTTAATATTTGTTTAGAATAATTTATTACGCACTGAAAAAAAAAGGCAGCTTTTTTTAAATTATTGTAAATCAATATTTTTTCAAATATAAATAATGTGAGGTTATTGCTCATATTTATTTTTGATTTATTGCTTTGAATTAGATATTATAAAACAAAAATCCATAGCGTATATATATATATAAAAGAGAAAAAATATTTTTTCATTACTGTATAAAAGTTATCTCTTTAAAAAATTTTCTTACTGTACCCACAATATTTTCAAATTTATTTTTTCACATGTTAAATATAGTTAAACCCTTATCCTAAAAGTTTATCAAATTCTATAATACTTCTCTTTCTATATCCACAACATTTTAAATTTTACTTTAACATGTGTAATATGTATTTGAACTAAAATCCTACAAGTTTATCAAATTAAATATATGATACAAACACAATTTAATTAATTTTAAATATATTTACAAAATCAAATTTTACATTGCTCTACCAAAAACTATACTTTTCATTTAAAAAAATGTCCAACTCTATAATGAGCTGTCCTATTTTTGCATTTTTATGACATCATTCGAAAATAATCATGATATAGATTTTCTAAGCATTTTTATACGGCAAATAACAAACTTTTAAAACCAATTTAGTACCATAAAGCAAAAATTTATAGGCTAGTAAAATTCTATACAAAAAAAATCATGCCAGATTAATCAAGATTAGTGCAATATTATTATAAAATTAGACACAAGCTTTCAGATTTATATAGAATATAGATTTATCAGTTGTTTTATTTAATTTACACTTTTCTCTTTCAATATATGAATATTCTTTTATTATTTTTTCTTTATATGATTTTACATTTTCAATTACTTTAATATTCTGAATTATAATGTATATAATTTATAAAAAAAAAAATTACATTAGAATTATTATCTTTTAATGTATTTGTATCTATATATGTTGTATTTTCTTATCCCATTTATATTATTTAAATCACTTATTTTAACATAATTTTCTAATTTATTTAAATTATATTTTTTTACTAATCTTTTCAAATATTTTTTTTTAAATTGGAGTTTTGAAACTATCACTGATTTAATTAAAGTATTATTTCTATTTTTGCTATATAATTTTTTCTTTATTTTTTTCTGTTTATTTTTAATTGATGTATTTATCAATCTTAAGGTCTAATCATTATTAAAGGCCTTATTTCTTATTATAATAATTTTCTGTTTCAATATTTTTTGTTAGAACAAATTATTAATATATTAATAATTTTATTTTTTATAATATTTCTATTTATTTTATGAATAGAGAGATCTAATACAATGAAGGTTTATAAAGTGAATAAACAATACAAAAAACACTATTAAATTTAAGATTTATAAAACAAATTGTCAGACATCTTTGTGATGTAAGGCTTAATTATCACTTTAGTTTGCTTACCCTTTTCTTGCCAACAATAAAAATATTATAATATATTTTAAAAAAATATTTTATGTTTAAAAATACACCTCAAACCAATAACATTCTATAAACTGTGTATGGGCTCTTACCACTAGAATGATATAACAATGCTAATAATTGATAGATGAATGATGGAAATTTATAATATTTAAGTTTGCATAAAGTGGTCCATCATCATTATATAATTGAGATCAAATCTCTCTCTTCACTGCTTATCATTTGGCAATAAAAAAAATCTTTCAACAATATTTTTCCAGAAATAACATGAATGTTTGAAACTATTACTTGCAGATTTAAAAATGCAGAAACTATAGCAATTTACATGTGGTCAAGCAATATCATGAATTCTAATGTTATCCAGTGATGCAGATTGGAGTTTGAAAATGTCTTCTCTCATTGAATATTGACAGTTAATGCCTATCTAATGTTTTTAGTATTGGTATTGTTTTTGCCATAAATGAAATTAATTACCCCCAATTTGTGGTTCTAAAACTTTTTATGTGCTTCTTGGTTTTTTTCTAATTTAAATTATAATGGAATTGTGTCTGATCTTATCAAATAATGACAGACAAGTCTATTTATAATTTGTTTAAATGACTTTCAATTACTTTCACTTTATTATAGAATTGTGTTTATTCTCACATCTAATTTAATTTATGCTTGAAGGTTGTTTTCTAAATAAATTATATTATTTTCATGTTTTTATAATATCCATGTAAAACAACCATTGTGTGCTTGCAAAATATGTTAGGTTTTCTAAAAAAAATTACATTATTTTCATGATTTCAAACATATTATATTCATTTTTTTTAAAAAATGAAAATAAAAAGAACTTATCAATTAGTTTATTTAATATATGTGATGTGTTATGGCTTCTTCATCGGAATCAGGAATCTCTCAGTCACTAAGCTTAGAGAAACCTGTTAGCCATCTTACCTTACCTTTCCATTCCCCACCCTAACTTTCCCACATATTTTCTATCCTGCTCCATCCCATTTCCACACCATCATCTTTGTCCACTAGATCGCTCATCTTTTTCTGAACCCAGCATAAAAACCTAGAAACCACATTCTGTATAATCACTTTCTTTATATTTATACTCTCACAACTTTAATATTTATACTCTTTCTGATTATAAGCATTTACATTCAATTAACAGATGACTAATATTTTGCATGCCTTCCTTACATAACTTGCAGATTAAATGACACCAATTCCTCCATTTACGTGAATATTCCTTTGCTGCTAATGATCCTGTTCAAGCTTTAAATAGAAAACTACTTTCCTTGCTATTATTGTAAATTAACTCACACCAAATATTCTGTTTACTTCTACATATATTAAAACTGTTTTTACTCTCCATACTAGTTCTCCATCTCTTCAACTCCCTTTTTTTTTTTTTTATTAATGCATCTATTCTTCTATCCCATTCTTTGCCACTATAACATTCAACAATTCTTCTAACACAATCATCCCACCTTTTATATAAGTATATTGACATAGAAAGTCTTTATCTAAATCCCTATATATGTGATGTGATGTACTGTACCTTCTCCTTAAACGGGGTCAAGAATCTCTCAACAATTATGACCAGAGAAACCTTTGGCCACTTTATTTTCCATTCCCCAGTCTAAGTTTTCCCATATTCTGCTCCATCCCATTTCTACAACATAATCTTTGTCAACTCTATGGCCTTTATATCTAAATCCCCCTTCATCTTTTCCCAAACCTAGCATAAAAACCAATAATCCACTTTCTATATAATCAATCCTCTTTCTACATAATCATTTTTTTCATATTTATTCTTCCATAACTTCATTATATGTGCCCTTTCTGTTTGCAAGCATTTACGTATAGAAAGAAAATAGATGCCATCAACACCAAATGCCAGAATTTAAAAGCTTATTAATGTTGATAAAAAAAATAAAAAATTAAAGCAAGGTCATGAAAAAAAAAAGGCTGAAATCTAAGAGTTAAACATAAAAATTGCTACATCTTGTGACAGTCAGATGATGTATGTTGGTTTAACCCAGTTCGAATACTAGGCGAAAGTACCTCGAGGCCACCCATATGTGAGATATTAAATCAAGAATACTATGACCTCTGCCCTATTCGCCTATTCTCGAGGCTAACTACGAACCAACAACATTATCTGAGACACACACAGATTATTTTCCTACCGGGCCCAGGCTTAGCATTAGAGGGAGACATGGATGGGTCACTTACGGGACTAAATCAGTTAAATGTGCATATAAAAACATATAATAATTAAATGTGTTTGTGCGTGCCTGGATCATTTGATAAGTAAAATAAAAGATTAAACTACTAAGAAATTTAAAGAAAATTAGAAAGCTAAGCTTTTAGATTAAATAACATATTTTTAATAAATGACATGTTTAAACTAGTACCTCCGCTATTCCCCGGTTGATTATCTAATAAATAAGTTGACAATAAGGCGGAGTAATGACATAATATTGTGCGGTTTAAATCAATATCTTCCCAACTTTAATAAAATTATTAACTTGGAAAGTTTCAAATAAAAAAAATAATTCACACAGCAAATAAAACAAGAAAACATTCAAATACATTTTAATATGAGGAATAGCGAAGGAGAAGAATTTTAGTAAATAAATGATCAATGATAAAAGATAAAATTAATGTTAGTCTAATAAAAAAAACAGTTACATGATAGATATAATTAAATGGAACAATTTAGAAAGGTATTAATGAAAATGGTAGAGTAATAAAGAGTTCATGAGGAGATTTTTAAACAGTTACCAGTCCTTGTTTATGGATCCCATTCCCTCGACGCAGTGGCTTGATTGAAGACATTGAGATTTGTCTGGACAAGGAAATGAAAATTATGTAGCATTTTAATCGAACGGTCACACAGTTCAGGCTTCTATTTTGTCATGTCACGGCATTTTTGCTGGCTTAGGACTCTGAAGGCAGGCAAAGCTGTTTATCTAACCGCCACGTATTTTCAAGTTCATCAAATTATGATCACTTTTAGCATGTCGCATGTTGACACTTCTAATGGTGATTTCAAGGAATTCAGGAACAATAATTTCTGCTTTTAGACATAAAAATATAGCGACTCACAGCACAGGATCTGCATAGATCAGCAAAAAGAACCAGCGAGAGCCCAGTCTTTTGTTCTCCTCTCCTTATACCTTTTGTCAGCTACCCTTCTATTGTTTGCGTATGATTTTAGATCTTGATAAGCCCCCCACACTCCTTTGTTTTGAAGTAAGTTTTTACTAAAAATAAACTTTCAATTTCTTTTTATCAAATTGTGCATTTAAGTTTGAATTTTATTTAATTAAAAAAAGGCCATCTTTAATTGCCTTGAATGGACCAACTAATTAAACATACATTCCTTTAGAAAATGCAAGCAGGCTTATCTTAAAATAAAATCATATGCCATATTTTAACAAAATTTAAATGACAAAATTAAAAGAAAAATATCTTATTTCTTTTTAATAAAATAAGCATTTTATTTCAGAAGAATTTTGCATTAACTCATATATATACGCTTGACATATATATATATGTTTGATTAAAAGGTTTTAACAATTTTTTTAACATAAATCTAATCTTAGAAATGGAATTTATTTAAAATGAAATAGTTAAATGCAAATACAAAAAACGTAATTAATTTTAGCTTTAATGCAAAACCCTGCTGATTTTGGGCTATAAACTTAATTCAGGTCTACAATACTGATTCAGTTTATAGGAGGCTGTGAAGCATGGATTGGACTTTCAGATCCATTGCTTCATTCTCTTAGAATGAAAATACTAAACATATTTTTTTTATTTTCTCAAAAGTGCATATATTGTAATAATTTTAGCCATGAACCATAAATTATAGAATTCAAAAATTTGAATAAGGCTGACATAAAAAAAATAATAATTTAGAAATGAACTTATAGTAAAATAATAGCTGAAATCTAAGAGCTAATCATAAAATTGCTAAATCAATGAATTCCATTAGTTAAAATAGCCATAACATCTTACTACTAATCTTATTACTAATTAGTTTTTTTCTTTTCTATAGTTTATTCATCTCTATTAATAATATTTGAAATACAAACACTTCTTCATATACCTGGAGTCTAATTGTAAATATAGGGGATTTGAGCTCAGACTTTCAAGCACCTTTCGACTTTCCACACTATCTTATATCACTGATGCACATGTAGAAAAGATCACTAATCACCAATATACGTATTTTGTGCTGATACAGCAGTCACCAGTTGGTCTAAATTATCATTTCTCACACAAATATATAATCAGTGCTCAGTTTATATTAAGATAGCAAATCTTCATACTTTAATGGACAGGCTTCAATCTACTTCAACCCCCAACTCTTCAGCCATCCGTACCATTGAAAACAATACTATTGACAATAATATTGGCATCAGCATGGGATTTGGGCTTTCCATCATCAGATTTTCAATGGTATGGATGGCTGAAGAGTTGGAGGTCGAAGTAGATTGAAGCCTGTTCATTAAAGTATGAAAATTTGCTATCTTAATATAAAATAAACTGAGCACTGATTATATGTATGTGTAAGAGATGATAATCTGGACCAACTGATAAGTGTTGGTACAGCACGAAATACATATATTGGTGATTATTGATCTCTTCTACATGTGTGCGATCATGTGTATCAGTGATATGAGATAGAGTGGATAGTTGAAAGGCCATCTATATTAAATGTTTTTAATTCTTTTGTTAAGTGTACAAATAGTAATTTTAAGACTGAATCAGAAAGAAAAAAAAGATCAGTATTGAAATGAAAAAAAGAAGATTATTTTTAAAATAAAAAGTGATAAAATAATCAGCAATTAATTCAAACTGTGAATATGGTAGTTAAATAAATGATTTGCAACAGTTTAAAAATAAAAAAATTAAAAAGTATAGTAGTGAAAGAGAATTCCAGATTGAGCAGTTTACCTTGCAATATTAAGGAATAATGGAAATTCTTTTGCTAATGTTGATTAAGGAAAATCATATGGTAAGGGACAATGTCAATTAGGCAGTCATTGTGAAAAGGCCAAGCAATTGTGTGAAGATTTATACAAAAGATTTATACAAAAGAATTTATTGTCATCAAAAAAAAATTGAATTACATGATATTATAAGGTATAATGAGGAAGTTAGAACAAATAGTAGCACTGCTGAATGTTATCTTAAGGATTTACAAAAAAAAATTTCATCCAAGTTCTAAAATCATCAATCTAATTTTTTATTAAAATGTGTAGGTTTGTTTATGATTTTTATTTTATGCTTTTAAGAGCTGAATTTTTATTTTAATGAAATCTAATACAGCAATTTCATTTTGTATATAATTTTACATTTATATTTTTGATTTTGAATTATTTTTTCTGTTGAATGATTGTTTTAGATGATAATTTTAATCCAAACAGTTTGGAATGGATTAGGCCTAAAAATTTCAATGTAATGTATAAGAACTGGATGATATAACAAATAACTTTTTGAAATCAATAATTTATTGTATCAGACCTCACTATATTTATCATATTTATTCCTTAATTATAAATACTATTAATACATACTTTAAAAAATTACTTAAATGGATTTGAATATTTAAAATATACAAAAGGTCACAATAATATAATGGGTGCTGATTGAGAGTGCGCTCACTGCCATTTTGAATTCTAAGGACCACCCAAAACCACCGATGACAAATTCAAGTGATAAATGACATTGAATAATCCATACAGGATCGCTTGGATGAGTCAGGGTGGTCCTCAAATAATCCACATAGGATCACTTGGATACGTTGGGTGGTTCTTAGAATTCAAAATGGCAGTGAGCACAGTCTAAATACTAAAAACTTATAACTTCTAAAATACAAATGTGTTCAAAATATGCATGAGCACACACCAAATCGGTACCAAATAATGATTTTAGTAACATTCATTGGAATCTTAAAAAATGTCTATTTTTTTATAAACTAGGCATTATGTATACATATACTAATATAGATGAAGCAATTAAATCTAGAGATATATTTCAAAGATAATAATAAGAATATAATCATTGTAAAAATGTCATATTTGGATATGATAAATATTATTATAAACAAATATTGTCTAGTAAAAATTTATAAAAATGATTATTTTAATAAAATAAAAATAGAGCCATGCAACTTTTTTCTTAAAAATATACTAATAAATAAAAAGTAATATTCAATTCAAAATTGAAAGGTAAAAATAATTTTTCAGATATTCATCATCAACCATTATCAATCCACTGCTGGATGAAGGTCTCTTAAAGTTAATCGCTTTTCTTCTGCACATTTTCTTATTTCATCTATCCATCTCACATGTGGTTTCTTTCTGGGTCTTTTACAATCTCTTGGAATCCAGTTTAAGACTTCAATTGTCCATCTATTATCATCTCTTCTAGCAATATGTCCAGCCCAACTCCACTCGTCTAATTTTTTCAATGAGGTTCGTAACACCTGTTTGTTCTCTTACCCTATATTGCATTTTCGATCTCTTCTTGTTATTCCCAACATACATCTCTCAATACTTCTTTGAGTGGTCTGAAGTCTCTGTATTGCTCTTCTATTGTCTAAGTCTCAGATCCATAAGTAAGAATTGGTAAAACACATTTATTAAAAACCTTTCTTTTCAAACACATAGGTATATTTCCTTTTAGTATAAAGTTATTTCTACCAAAAACACTCCAATCAAGTTTAATTCTATGATTAATTTCATCCATTATGTTTCCATCCGTATTAATAATCTGAGATATTATGATTAATAAAATAAAACATGATATAAATAAAAATATATAAAAAATAAACTTACATATAAAAAATAAACTTACTATTATTTGCTAACTAAGTAAGATCAGGTGTGGAAAATATTCACAAAATAAATATTATAAAAAACAGAATAATTAGGGCCTTAAGAATTTGTTCTGAGAAAAAATCATTGAAATGAAGCAATTAATAATGATTGCTCCATAAGATTATAGGGTATATGAGCACAGACTTTCACACGACTCACCACTCTCCACACTAACTCATAACACTGACACCCCTGAACACATATATGTTGAAAAGATGAATAATCACCAATATACACATATTTCATGCTAAACCAGCAATCATCAGTTGGTCCAGATTATCATCTCTACACATATATGCAATAAGTGCCCAGATATATATTAAGATAGACAAACCTCATACTTTAATGGATAGGCTTCTATCTACTCCACACTCCAACTCTTCAACCATCCATCCAATTGAAAATTCTGATGGAAATGCTCAAAGGCCACCCTGAGGTCGAGATTCTTGTCACACCCATGTTGACCTAAGGTCAATTTGACCCCTCATGTTCAGGACATAATCCACCTAATACATAAGCAAGGGATGGGCAGACATCTCTACTATGTAATAACAGAAACACAGGCTTATTATATACCTGTCTCTATATATGTAATATATAGGATATATGAGCACAGACTTGTGGCATATATGTGTCGAGATGGTGGTCTGGACCAACTGATGATTTCTGGTTTAGCATGAAATACGTATATATCTTTACAACATATATGTGTTCAGGTATGTCAGTGTTATGAGATAGTGTGGAGAGTGGTGCATCATGTGAAAGTCTGTGCTCATATATCCTATATATTACATATATAGACACAGGTATATAATAAGCCTGTGTGTTTCAGTTATTACATAGTAGAGATGTTTGCCCATTCCTTGTATATGTATTAAATGTATTATGTCCTGTACATGAGGGGTCAGATTGACCTTAGGTCAACATGGGTGTGACAAGAATCTCAGCTTCAGGGTGGCCTTTGAGTATTCCATCATCAGATTTTCAATTGGATGGATGGTTGAAGAATTGGAGTAGATTGAAGCTTATACATTAATGTATGAGGTTTGGCTATCTTAATATATATCTGGGCACTTGTGGCATATATGTGTGGAGATGATTGTCTGGACCAACTGATGATTTCTGGTTTAGCGTGAAATACGTATATTGGTGATTATTTACCTTTTCAACATATATGTGTTCACATGTGTCAGTGTTATAAGATAGTGTGAAGAGTGGTGGGTCGTGTGAAAGTCTGTGCTCATATACCCTATATATTACATATATAGACACAGGTATATAATAAGCCTGTGTGTTTCAGTTATTCCATAAGATTACATAAATTAACTAATAATAAAAACTATATTTTAAATAAACCAACAATGTATAATAGTTTCAAAATTAATAAACATACATTTTATGAAATATAAAAAATATTTTAAAAAATCAATAAAAAACAATTTAAAATCAAGAACAAAATTAGTTTATGAAAAAGAAATTGAATTTAAATAAATTAATACATCATAATAAAATAAATGATTTGAATAATAACTAAAAATAAATTAAGATATAGAATAAAACAGAGATAAACCTCTAGTATATATTTTCAAAAAATTGTAATTACAATTAATTATTAAAATAAAAAAGTAAAACCATATAAAGGATTATAAAAGAATATTTATATATAAAAAGAGAAAATCCTAAATTAAATTGAATAAATAATCAAAATATATATGAAAAAAAAAATTTGATAAATATTTTTATTTTTATATGGGTGAGTGTACATTAATTTGACAGTGCAGCTGTGGAGAATGACTGGCTACTTTTACAAGTAAATAAAATTTTGATTAAGTTTTTGTTGTGAAAGAAAAATAGAAATGTTATTGAATAAATAGATAAAAAAATATTAGGAGGATATTAAACTTGCTAAATACATTAGTCAATATTACAGGAAATAAATGTGGACAAATAAAAATCAATCAATAAAATGAATAATTATTTCTAACAAAAAAATTTACTAAAAACATTTGAAAGTAATTAATTCAAGATAAGAATATAAAAGAGGAATTAAAAATATAATGAAGATATATTATTAAATTAGTATTAAAGAAATTCATATGTAAAATGAAAAAGAATATTAACAGTAATATAGTGATATATCATATAAAACAGGCAAAACTCTCCATACAGTAATGTCACTCAGTGCAAGTATAGGAAATAGTGATCATGTGATGTATATCATATATTAATATAATGTATTCAAGACTGAACTTGCAAATTTCATTTTGTTTCACTATTGATCATTTTTTATATTTTATTTTTTTCCTTCAGAAAATAGTTATACAATTCATATAAAATAAAACAAAATTTTAAAAGAAAGTGTGAAAAAAAATTTTATAAGAAAAATACTCCAAACTTATATTACAGGAAGATAAAAAAAAAATTTAGCTAACTCAATGAGATCAAAAGTTGTTCTAAATTAATATAAGCTTTGACTGAAAAAGTGAAGCTAGGAAATACAGGATAATTCATGGAAACTAATCTTTCTACAGATGTCTGGTAATAATGACAGATTTTTTGCTTTAACAGTTTTTTTTTAATATTAAACAGAGTTGCGAGGATGATTGATGAACAGTTGAAACTGACAGCTGTTTTTTTACAAGAGGGATATATAAAGAATGACAATGTATAAAATGCATTAAAATGTGTTTACATTATTTAATAATAAAAAAGTGATTAATATCTCTGATGACTTATCATCATAAAATATTTTTATTGGATTTTTCTCTCAAACTTAAGCTGAATGTTATTTAATTCATTCTATCCAGGCTCAATCTCTTTATTACTTGTACTTAACCAATATTGTTTAGTCCATTAATAATCATACTGCTACTATATAGCGGTTAAGAGTTTCTAATCAGATAACTGAAGAATATTCAAGTAGAATGACTTTTATCAATAACAAAGCTAGCATTTAGTTTCACCTCAAACTTCAGGTAATGATGAGAATTAACTTAATTCGAAGATAATTACATAAATAACAATTTAATCAATAGACAAATACCAAATATTTTAAATTGAGATCAACTTGAATTCATTACTGTTAATAATATAAGTGACTATTAAATTAATGTAATGCAACACTTCCTTCTGTCTGTATATTATTCATATAATTGGCTATCTCTAACTAAAGGGAATAAATTAACTTAGTTATATAAGACTTGAATTAGATTAAATTTCCAGAATGTAAGTTATTTATTTCCTTACCTACCCACACAATAAAGAAATAATCTTCCATCTAATCTACCATTTAGATAACTGTTCAGCTACTTTATATTTATCATAAACCTTAATTAAATTTGTGTATGAGCATAATTAAATGATTAAATTAATTAAAATATTAACATAGTATTGTAATATAGAATTACATCCTGGTGGATACAATCTCACAATAAATAAAAGTAATAAAAAATATCATCATATTTATGTTTGGATATTATTGCATAAACTAATTTGAATGAAAGTTTCATAACATTACAAGAAAAATAAATCTTGTGATTAAACAGATGAAATTAAATCTGCATTACAGAAGCTATAAACTGGTATTTGTAAATTTACTCTGAATAGATTTGAGAACTTCCACGTGAACACATACTAGAAATTCATCTACTATAATTCCTATAATAAAGTAATATACTTAAGAAAAGAGAATTATAAAACTGCAATATATTGCTGAAACTGTATCTCTCCCAGTAGAATAAAATTAATTTTCTGCTGCAATAAATTTATTTGCCAGTAATTCCGAATGTCACAACTATTTAACACTTTAAAACCCAATAGGTGATATTTATAAATAAAAGGCTTGGGCATTACATTGGGAATTTTGATAAATAAATTTAGACAGTTGATTACTGTTATTCTACTTGGCAATTGAATTGGAAAAGCTGACTGCCTATATTACTTAAAAGTTATTAGGAATTATTAAATTAGATTATTTAGCATTGTGCTCTTTTGATTTATATATACACACAAGAGATTATATGCTGGACTACGCCCATCATCTAGTTGAATTGTTAAATATTTTTAGAAAAATTCAAAGTAAATTTAAATTTCTCAATTGCATTCTTCTATTAGTAATAACACACAGGTTAATATTGTACCGGGTCGAACCGCTGAAACCACCTACTTATACGTATATATAAGTTTTGGCCGGTTTCAAACTCCTTCACAATACATTTATAATATTATAAAGGTTAGATGAACGAACCGGCACGTTCGAGCAAAATGGGAGATCTTATTAATAGCTTTAACTATCAACAATGGCCCATCTCGGCTGCTGATTCAAACCCCTACCATCCAAATACTTTATTTGTTTCGGGTAAACCCCGGGCGCCAGCTAGTCTGAAGACTAACATATTCGGGTAGTAGGCTCATAATCCAGCGCTCGAAACAATTCCCTTAACCAGCCCAGTCTAATTTTAATCAATGATATTTATTGCTAATAAGATATTGATAAAAAGAATTGACCGACAGATCAAATTTAAATTTAAAAATAATTTATTTCAATCAACATCAATTTAGTTTAAATATAATTTACTAACCAACATCAACGCATTCTAAACATTTTATAAATCCAAATTTCACACACGACATTTTAAATTTACATATGATAGGATATTTCATGAACAAAGCAACATAATCTTAGACATTTAAATTAACTCTCATTCGCAAAAATAATAATAAAGCATTAATGACATTTGAGACTCTCGCACACACATCAATAGTTCCTTTTATGTATGATAGAGTTCATATAATGTTAATCTTCAATATTTACGGATTACAGTGGTGACTACTACTGGTAAATAATAATAATAAAACAGATACCTAGGATTTTTTTTCTTGTCGGTGGCTACTTCTGCTGCTTCAAATGGATTGTATCTAATCGGTTAGATTTTGTTTATGGAAGAGAATTTATGGTAATCCGTTGGTTTCTTCTTGGAGACAGCTGCACGTTTTGACGGAGGGTTTCTGTGTTGTTATCCAGACATTATTTCTCAGGCAGGTTTTGATGGTCTTATTGGACTAACAAGGCTGGAGCGCAAGCGTATATTTCCAAAAGCTTTTCAGCACTGCATTTCTGTAAACTGACACAGTAAAACTAGACTGAATTTCAAACTCCAACTGAATGTCTGATAAACAAAAAAAAGTCTATTTATACCTGCGACGTGTTTTTGTTTTAATATCCTCCGGCAATACGTGTTGTCGAAATTCCTTTAGATTAATTATTATGACAACGTGTTTTTCGATTGAATATTTTATTAGTAGTAGCTATTTTAAAATGTGTTGTTTTCATATCTTTAATTAGCAGTCCACCACTGTGTTTCTTTTGAAATACATTTCATTTCTTTCTTCATTTTTCTTTTTTTTATATTATTCTTACATGCATACTTTTGTTTACATTCGCACGCACTAATATAATCTATTACAATAAACTGGAATGAAAAGAGATTTTTTTTTTTTTTTATATCTTAATAATTTTAACTTTTTACGAAACTCTTAGTTTGTTTTTTTTTTTTTTTTATAGGAAAACTCCCTCTCCCCTCTTTAAAGTAATTAATTGTAACTTTCAAATTCTTTTTTCCGAAAGATTTTGATAATAATTTTTATCCAAAATTATTTTATATACATGTGCCAATTTGGCATTGGCACAATATATAATACAATACAGTATTTCAAGTTATATTATTCTCTCTTTGTCAGATGCTGTTGGACCAGTAATATAAATATTAGTATGGGAATCAAACTGTGATCTGTAGATTCGTAATACTGAATCTAAGATGATGCTCTAACCATCTAGTTATTTTGTCATCTTAAATGTAATATTTAAAAATCTACAGATCAATAGTTCCCAAGGATAACAATGTCACTAGTCAAGCCAGCAGTTAAAAAGATGAACTGTATACTAATTGTGTATTATTACTAATAAGTGAATGAATGTGAAAAGCTTACATAAAGTTTGAATTTTTCTAAAAACATTTACCAATTAAAAACTAGAAGATGAAAATAATCCAATATATAATTACAAATAAAATGCATCATTCTAAACATCCAAATCAACATAAAAAAGAGATATTAATCTTTATAGGGCAGAAAAATTATATAATAGACTGGATTAACTATAAAATGATTCTCACTGATAATTTTATTTTTCAAAACTAATAATGCAAATTTTTAATGTCATAGATAAAAAGTCTTTAAATAGCCTACTGCAGGAAAAAGGCCACTCCAATAGTGCCTCAGAGAGAAAGAATAAAGACCATCCAGTTTTGCCAATTACTAAATTTTGAGACTTGAGAGTTTCTTAGTCCATGCTTTACTTTCTAAGTGAGAGTAGTTGGATAATTATTTATCTGCAATATTGAATAATCACCTGGATTGCCAATAGAGTGACTACCTGAAAGAAAAGTCCTGAAATCTAAAAATGACTTCAAGTTTTACCCATTCAGATTCGAACCCCATCATATATGGTGAGTAGACATATTATTGCTGCATCATGAGACTCAAAATGTAACTTAAATGATATAGAAAGTTAATGAATTTAGTAGCTTCAAATATGAGAAAATAAAAAAAAAATAACTGTGTTTGTTGTACAGGGACTATGTGATTTAGAGCTAGGCTGAGCACAATTGGTACTGATATATACATATTTATTTCCTCAGTTGAGATTGATCTGAGAACATTTAGTTCTTGAGAAGGGTATTTCAATAACTGCACAGGGCACACAAATAATAGAAAACTGCCAGCAATAAGGATCAAAGATTATTATTTGGTTAAAGTAATCAATGTCTAATAATCCCAAACCTGCTTTTGATCAACCTCAATGGACATACAATTTGAATGTGAAAAGTAAATAATTATTACCAAAATAATAATCTAAAAAAAAATCAGAAAAAATTTCAATGAATGAACAAATATTCAATACAAACTATTACTGTAAAAGTATACTTACCTTTTGTCATTAACTCTCAGTGCTTTAGCAAATACACATAGTTCACAAAATTCTACTCCCAGTTGACAAAGACGTCCTTGTTTGTAAAGCTAAAAAAAAAAAAAAAAGTTACAATTGTTAGGAGAATTAAAAGTAAAAACTTGAATAAAATGTGGAATTATTTGGAATGGCTTATTTAATTTACTATTTTTTTAAAAAAAAGAATGATTTGTTGCTTAGATCATGTATATTGACATTAAAACTGAATGGGGAGATAATTTAATATAAAGTATCTGATTGGAGTATAAAGAAAAATAGAATAGGATGGAGCTAATTACCATTCCTTTATCTATCTAAAAGTAAATTAATGTTATGTTATATTAATACATGGATTAAAGTAAGACTACAATAAGAGCAAGATTAAAAAACTGGAGTGATTATATGTCGAGCTGCATGACTTTAGAAAAATAAATATTATTGGTTTATATGCAATGATTTTATTAACAGCAGTGAAAGACTGGTTAGAATTTAAAAAAGAATGAAGAGGCTAAATACAATCTTGAAAGGTTATAAGATTCTCAATTACTGTATTAAAACATCCACTCAATTTGCATTTCTCCAGAACCATCTATTGTAAACTTGAGTACTCGGTGAACAATAGATCGTAACACCATATTCTTAATTCCACTCTTGGTCTTCATCAATGAGATTATAGCTCATAATGCAGATATTTAAAATATACAAAAAATTGCGTGACACAATGATACATATTAAAATAACATATCTTCAATGATCAAATTCTCGATGGAATTACTTATAAAAATAAATGGATAGTTAGGTGAACTCAGTACAGTTCCCAAATATCTTAAAAACATCAAAACCATAAAGCTGCAAATATACAGACCAATGTTTCATAGAGTTCATTAACATGAGGCAATACCATAAAGAATAAATAAATACCATATAAAATTAACAAATTTCATTTTTTTGTTACTTTTTGCTAAAATTGTTTACAAATTCTAAAAAAAAAAAAAACTGAAAAATTGGTAATGTTTACATGACATGAAATATCAAATGAGAATACACAAAACAGAATATCTTTATGGTTTTGTACAACAAATAGATATCAGTACACTAATGAAGAGAAACAACAATGAATTGGTTACAAAATGTCAATTTAAAAAAGTTAAAGAAATGTTTTTTGACATAAATGCTCTAAAAAGTAAAAAAATGAACAAAAAAATTTCTTTAACTTTCACAAATAAAAGCATAACATCATGTTTAGAAATTATACTAATGCTATTCTATTCATAAAATAATGGGCATTAGTTATAAATGATTTTATGAATAGGTTGGTATTGGTACAATTTCTAAACATAATTTTTCCATCCTTTTGTTTATGAAAGCTTTTTTTTTTTTACTTTTTAATGGAATTATGTAAATAAAAGCAATTATTTGGACTTTTTTATATTTTTTATTTTCTATTTGTTAGTTTACATAATTCCAGAAATTATAAATGAAAAAGTTTATATACAATTTAATACTATTAGATGGTGCACTATAAAGGCTACTAAATCCATATAAATTAAAAATTTAAATTTTTCCACTAATTTTTTCTTTTCTCTCAAATTGTTTGCAAATACCAAAAAATTTGATATCATTAGGAATATATATGTATCAATTTCACAAAACAAATTATTGTGCTGTACTATTTTGATGTTGAATGTAACACAAATAGGATGAATATTAATGGAATAAGTCATAAACTAATATGTGATTTCAACAGGATGAAGCTACTATACTACAAAAGGAATAATAGAGCTTTTCTGTTGAACATTCCCCTTTATACAAATCAAGAATTAACTGATTATCATATTAGTCAAATTTGATCATTTCCATTTTTTTTTCTTCGAAGTTATTTTTAAAAATAGTTTATATAAACAAACACTTCAAGAACTGAAAAATAAATTCATCAAAAAATTAAAGTTAGCATTGGAGATGGAAACATTATGAGCTGACATAGAATATGCCTAGAAAAAGTTTAAAACAGAAGCTATTTACAATATGTTTAATATCCAATTAGTTACAAATAATTTCCAAGGTCTAAAGTAATTATATTTAACAAAAGAAAAAAAAATATTTACCCTTTTTAAGACAATGTAATTTTAAAATGGTAGTCACTTTTACATCAATTCATTTTAATTTGTTATGACTTACCTTCATATAAAAACTTGTATTTTTTTTTTTCCAGTCAAAGCATTGGCTGGGAAGCGAACCCATGACAACTGTCTGCAAGCAACTGCTTGCTTGCAAGGCAACGCTTGACATAAGACTTGTATTTATGCTCAATAAAATCAATAAATAGCTTTATGAATCCTAAATAAAAATACTTATACTAGTTTTTGTCAAAAGTTAGAGACAGCACAACAAAATATCATTGATAATGATCAGATACATTTTTTTATTGGTTAATCACAGGATCCTTGTCAGGAAACTCTTCAAAGTTCTCCATTATCATAATTAGATGCTATGTCATGTCAAAGTTGACTTTGGATTATCATATAAAGGGTATTTCTCCAAAATAAATTATCAAATTTATTGTTTTCGATATCCTCAAAAATACAATTCATTAGTATAAAAACAGAGTACATCACCCTCATTACTGGTCCATGTCATGTCTCCTCTTTAAGCTCTCTTTGCATTAATATATTTATGCAAATTATATCATTTCAAATAAAATCAGAAAAGTAGAATTCTTTGATATTAATGAATGATCTAAGCCAATGATCACTAACCTACGGCATATGCATACCGCTTAGTATATTGAGGAAATTACATTTTGGTACATTGAACCCCTACATTATAAAAATAAAAAATAATAAATTTTATAACGTAATACTACAATCAAAAAAACAGTTTTTATTAATACTCAGAAAAAATTTTTTTACTAAAGATTCAAATTCTGTGATTCAAACTAAATTTTAATCAATGTCACATTCATTCTGGAAGTAGATATTTCTTCACACATGCCTAATTTTGAAGTCTAATCCAAATTGAGCTGTTTCTGCTTTTAACTTTCAGTTTGTAATTATTCATCCTCTATAAGCTTTGCAGTTTTGTTTTTTTATGATAAATTATTTAAATGAGTAAAATTAATATAAAAAAAAAACAAAAAACAAAACGAGATTATGTCTGAATGAGTCAAATTTGAAAATGTTCTATTTAATTCCAAATATTAAAAGTCTGATGAAAACAAAACAGTCTCAGAAGTCTCATTAAAATAAGCAATATTTAATAATAAAATGTTTTATAAAAAACAATGTTATATCAATATAGTGATATGAACTCAAAGTGAAAAAATGTATACATGATTTGTAAAATATTGATCACTTCAAATCTAAGATGTCGAATTGACAATTAATTTAAAATCAACTGATGTTTTTGTTTTCTATTTTCTTCACATTTAGCTATAACTCCATTTTTTTATTCTGATCTTTAGATATCCATATCTCCATTTTTGACTATAAATGGGGTGTCATCATCTTAACTAAATGACTGATATTTTTTCCACCAATCCTCAATCATATATCTCCTTCATTTTTGGCTACAAAAGAGATGTCATCAGTTTGACTAAATGGCCGATGTTTCTTCCACCAACCCCCAATTTATATTTATCTTCATCAGATCTGGTGTATGCATTGAAAAAACAAAATAAAAAGGATGATTAAAATGAAATCATGTCTAACTTCTTTGCAATATAAATCCATTTATTTACTATAGCCACTTTTAATTATACATATAAAGTAAAAAATATTAATCAAATTCCAGAAAAATAAAATAAAAATATAAAACCATATTTAACTTCTTTGTGACATGAAACCATCTACTTACTACAGCTACTTTTAATTACATACATATATATGTTCTAATGAATATATAATGCTAAAAATATAAACCTATTCATAGAATCATTTAAATGAACTTGCAAATAATGTCCACCTTTTGTTATATAAATGTCAATCTATTTTGTCAGATAAAAAATCATCTAGCTTATGAATAATCTTAATTAGCTATTCAGATTTGCTTGTTCCATGAATAGGTAGGTATATTTATAAAATAAAAACAATCAAATTTCAGACAATATATAAAAAATACTTTTTATTACATATTAATTATTATAAATAATAATCTTTGATAATATAAAAAAATGATAATGATTATAAATGTGACATTGAGAATATTTATATATGTTTAATAATTTAAAAGTTATATTTTATTTTAAATTTATTATATGAAATTATTTATTTACTAATATTTTATTATGTCCATAGTTTTGCTTTTTTTTGTTCCTGTTATTAAAATATATATTAATTTTGCTGTTGTACTATTTGTTATTTATTTCCTACATAATGTTTTGACTTCTTTCAATATATAGGACATCTTCAGGATACTTCATATATATAAATTAAACAATGACAACATCAAAAATTGCACCATTACTCTCATAAATATCATTATACCCTTTTCCTAAACAATATAAAAATTTGTAATATATATATTTAAAGATTTTCACAAATTTATAGAGGCAAACATTTTAATATAGCAGGAATTTTTCCCCGCAATGATCTAGATAAGATTTCAGCTGCAATACAACCAGAAAATAATCAATTAAAATTATCAATGCAAGTTGAAAATACAGGATCTAACATTTGGTTTAACATGAGTCAGGCAAATACTATTATTTAGATCACATGGTTTAACCTTGCAAACTATGGCCTGTGAGACAAATGTGGCTTTTTGATTTGAATCTTGTGGCTCTTTTTATCATGATAATCATAAACACAATTTCTTATTTCCTCTTGTAATTTGTAAATAAATATTTTGATGACTTTAGGAGAAGGAAAGATGAGCTTCACAATGTTGTTTCTTAAATTCAGTCTTATTATAGAATAGTAATTATTGTATATGATGAATATTCAAATATTAGATATTTGTGAATAAAGCAAACTGTCAAAGTAATTTTTGTTTTTATTTATTTATTTTTAAGCCAATCTCTGTTCAGATTAAAAAGTTTGTTAACTCCTGATCTACATTATATGGAAAAATTCTCATTAAAATGTTTACATGTGTATATATTGTAACAGGGACCCCCTCCCCTGCCCACTTACACTACCATGGCCATATCAAATGTAGTCACAACTATAACTGGCTTATTAGCCCAAGCATACATTATGATGTGTATACTGAGGGACATTATCAGCTTAAAGCCTATTGCTGATAATGTTAACTCAACATAATAATATTTCCTGCTCATCATAATGGATATAAACTCATGCTACCTAAGTATTCTAGAATATTTACTAGTTTTAGCTAGTTGTACTTCCAAAGATTAGGACAGCCCTACTAGCAATCTAGGTTTAAACCAATACATTTTGAAGAGATCCTGTTAATTCTGGATCATAGCTCTGGGAATTTATGAAAGTCACCAATAATGTTGCACTATTTAATTAATTTGATGAAATGCACAAATGAAAAGTAAATAAGGCAAAACAGATGTAACAATAACAATTTTATTCTGGTAGTAAGTGGTCTTTACATCCTCTCAAACAATTGCTATGATCGACTCTGATAAGGCGTCTGCATCAACAGGTAACAAAAATATTGCATTATCTTTTCTTTTAAATTAAGTAAATACATATACTAATAAAATATATATATATATATATTATTACTCAAATGCCATGCCAAAGGTTGAAACTATATACATAAATAAATAAAAAATACATAACATACAATAATAATAAAAAAAATAGATAATATCCATGTTTTACAAAATATACATACACACCACCTTATTCTAAAGCAAACACACAAGATTTAGAGTAGATGTATTAATATCAAGAAAAACTGATATTGGTAATAATTGAGAAAGAAAAAAATATTTATATTCTATTATCAATATAGTGATAACAATCAAATTTTAAGCTATCAACAATCTTAACCGTAATCAAGACAACCTCCTTGATTATAGATTGAGATTGTTGATAACAAAGATTGACTGTTATCATCTATATTTATAAAGCTATTAAATCTTCAGTAATTGGCTTTATTGTCTTAATAAATATAGTGGTGATGATAACTCTTACATTAACTCCTGGTTTATTATTCTTTTGTCAGCAAAACAATAATTATTCCAGAAAAATATAAAATTAACACTTTGGTCCAGTACATAGTCCTTGTGAAGATTTTTTATTGTTTCTTATGTATTTTTGGAGTTTCAACATGAAATAAAATCAGTTCAATAACAGATAGTTGAAGTATCTTTATCATTATGTTCCCAGAGTTTGAAATGAGTTCTTCATTCACTAGTCACACCTGTGCATTTTATAATCACACAAATTTTTATCCAAGTAGTTTTGGAAAAATTGTGAATTCTGTCAAATTTAATAAAATGGTCATTGTAATTCATCCATGATCAGTTTATAGTTTGATGTTAGTTTGGCTGGTCCTTGTTTGTCATTCTTCTTTTGGTAAACCACACTTAAGTATTTATGTATGATAAGAGCTGAAATAAAGCAATTAAGTTTTTTTTTTTCTTCATGCTAGATTATGCAGACTAAACAATTCACTTTCTTTTTATGTGAAAAGCCATGCTGTTGGGAATAAATCGCTGTTTTCTCAACAAGCCATTTTTTGGAATTTAGCTTATATATATGTGAATCCATTACATATTTGAAATTCTTTGTGATTTTAGTGTGTATATACACAGATGATTTTCACAATAAAAAAAAAAAATCTGCTAGCTAACGTGAATGTAGTCACAAAACAATCTTTGCTAAAATGTATACTGACATAAATTTATAGTGACAACCCTTTATAACATCAGATTTAATTACCTCAATGTAAGTTCTATAAGGTATTTATTAATAAACAGCATCAATGTCTGCTTTTTAAAAAGCACAGGAAAATAAATATGATGACTTATCATGATTGGAAACAGAGAAAGGAAAAAACCAAAATAAAAAATATTTATTTTTCTTTTCTTTTAGTACTACAAACTTATTCTGAAATATCCCATTTTAATAAATTGAAAATTAGTTCAAACTTTTCATTGTGGATAACTTTTATAAAACTGTTTCTCTCCTTTTCTTTTTTTCCAAAATTAATTTTTAAATTAGTTAGCGAGTTGTTTTTTTTTATTTAGAAATATTTGTTTGAGAGAAAATGCAAAGAAACAACACACATACTAAAACAAAATGTTTATGTAGTGAGGTTTTAGAATTAAATTGCTATTAATTAACTAACTTTTATATATCAAGAGTTTTAATAATTAATATGCTGCTAATTAATAGCTTTTAAATTTGATATTCACAATTAATGCATGATGTAGCTACACATAGCTACAATATATATTATTGTTATTAAATATTTTCAGAGATGATTAAGACAAACAGTAAAAATAACTAGAAGATAAAAGACAAATCTAATAAACTTTTATATTAGTGTATAATATCATTTTTGTGCAGTAAAGACAGAGCTATTTTTGTTAGTCTGAAACCAATAAAATTCATGATAAAAGTTGTTACCATGTGATCAAAATTGGAGCTAGTAATTTTGATTAGACATTGCCTAATAACATAATTACATCACAATTATTCTAATTATTATATGGATTCACTCAATTATTTCTATTGTTTATATATTGTCATTACATATATATATAAGAGAAGTGGAGAAAATGATCATCTTGATAAAACAATGAGATGCCATTTTTCAGAACATTCTGAAACTCATTACAGCTAACTAAATCAAAAACTCCACTGTAAGCAATAAAGTACCAGTTGTCTTCTAGTATTACCCAATCATTTTCATTATTCACTATGTCAGAAATATTTTGTGTTGGCCAAGCCTTCCTGAAACCAATCTATATATTTGGGATTTATTGCAAGATATGGTTCTAACTTCTACTGAATAATTTTTAGTACAACTTCACTTGAATATGATATAAAAAAGATTATATAATAGTTTGCACACTTGATTTTTTTAATAAAGAAATATAAATTGATTTCTTCCAATTTGTTGGGTGATGAGTGGTTTCTAATGTAATGCCATCAGTTTCATAACTTTATTTTGGTAATAATCTCAAGACTTATATGATTTGATCTTTCAAAAGTTTTGTAATGCACATCATTTGTATATTCCCTCCCCTTTGTTTAACATTTGTTTTTTTTTTTCAGTTATAATCCATCATTTTAAATTTTTCAGCAAACTCAAAATTAAAACTTTTTTCATCCCACAAATCCACTAAAATACTGTTGTTATATTACTGCTCCCTGTCTTTCCTAGCTGATCTTTGATATTTCCCCAATCAGTCACCCAAAAATATTTTTAATTTTGTTACTTCTTTTGTGGCTTCATAAATAATATACATGACTTTAAATTAGAAAAGTAATATTTACTTATTTACGAATTTGCAATATTTCTGTTCATGAGTATTTCCATAATAAATACAATTAATGACCATTTCTGAGGATGCTCAACTCAGAAAATTGTCCTAATTAACTATTTTTCTTAAAATTGGAAATGATGATATAAGTAGTAACATGATAGAACTTTATTGAATTATGTTAGATAAGATAGTTACAATAACAATACAGAATTTTCTGTAATAAAGATAAATAGTAAATCACTTATTCACTTATTTTCATGCAATTTTTAATTTTTATTCTACAGTTTCAACTGCACAACAGACTTCTTCAGACCTTAAAATTTATTGGAGAAAAATAATACAATCAATGTAATAACATTTTTTTTCAACAAGAAATTTTAAATTCTGAAAAAAACCGATGTTCAATCAAAACCATAAGCATATATGGAAATATGTGTATAGGTTTATAATTTATATATACTTTGATAGTATATACAAGCACTTTAAAATGCTGGGTGAAGAAGCTGTTAATGGCAAGAAAAAAACAATCAAAATAAATCAATGTAGGCTAAGTGCTTTCAAGGTGATATTCCTCATAGTCATAGCCAAAATAGATTTTAATTAATTGTCGTAATATTGATAAATGGTAATGTATGCAAATGCATATGTAAATTAACTAGTCCATTTTCTGGAGATATCGAAGCATGTGTCACATCTATTAATCGTGTTATTGTCATTGATGATAAAATGAGCTTCTTTTATCATCCTTTTGCAGTTGTTAGCCTCAGTGCACACAATTTTGAGGTTGGAGAGTTTGCGTATTTTATCATCAATGACAATTATGCAATTAATAGATGTGACACATGCTTCACTATCTCCAGAAAATGGACAAGTTAATTTGCATATGCATTTGCATACATTACCATTTATCAATATTACAACAATGATTTAAAATCTATTTTGGCTATGACTTAGCCTACATTGATTTATTTTGATTGTTTTGTTGCCATTAACAGCTTCTTCACCCAGAATTTTAAAGCACTTGTATATACTATTAGATTTATTGGAGAAGTATACTAAATTATATTTTTATACACACCCATTATAATATAACTACTTCAAAAAACAAAAGTGAGAAAAGAAGTGGATCCTTTTTTATTTAAAAAAAAAAACAATTTTAAAATATTAGCACTATCTGGAAAATCTTCTTAATAATGGCTGGAAGTAAACATCTCTGATGTCATTATGTTTAACTAGTTTTGAAGTAATAAAGACATTAGATGTGATCATAATTTAAACAGCTATAGAAACTCAACCCACCACTTCCAATGCTTCAACATCATGTGATCTCCAAAGTAACACAACTTTCAAATATATTTTATTTTAGAAGATCACTTTCAGATTATGCTAATAATTTTTTTAAAAAAATTGAAACAGACAAGTTGTTTCATATATATATTTTAAAGATTTCTTTCCCTCCCCAGTTAAGCAGTCTAAAATAAAAATAAAACTGAGGTGGTTCAGTAAATAAAATTTAAATGAAGAAGCAAGTGATAGTGAATTAAAACCACTTTTCCAATTGTGTTATAAAAACAAATTTAAAAAAAATGGTAAAATAAAAAATATATAAAAGAAGCATTTAATTAATAAATCTTTATCATTAATTGATAAATCTTCAATTTAAAATATTACAGATACGATTTATTTTAGAGCTATATGTTTTCAGATTTAAATGTAAAAACACTTGCCTTTTGCTCTTAATCAGTTGTTTTTTAAAAACATGTTGGCAAATAAAAAAATGCAGAAAGCAGAAGAAATAAAAGGAGCAGTTTAATTAGATAAGTTACAGTTACAATGAGAGTTACAATTGGATAAGTTAAGTTACAGCACAATCAGTTACTAGGATGGTCAAGAGTGAGTCCTGTTGAAAATTGCAGTCATTATCATGCAACTTATTACTTTTTGGAATTCTAAAATAACCAAATTGGAAAACGCAGTTATCATGAACAGAAGAAAACTTTTTATTACTGGATAACTGTATAATGGAAAAGTGCATTATTAATTTGGAAAACTCCAGTATGAGTGAGTAGAAATCAGTTCTTCTTTCTCTCTCCAAACATGTGAAAAGCCCAGAAAAATCAGAAAACATGCCCAATTAACAGCAGCAGTAATTCAGTGTGCCATTCATCCCAAGTCAACCCCTTCTTGATGTGAAGATTTAGATATCAAGGTTAGGAAAATTTAGATACATTTATAATATTTAAATATATTTTGAAAACGTATTTCTTGAAATAATTAACGTATAAAATACAATTATTCAAATGATTGATTTATCAAATGAAACATAAAATAAAGTTGTTAAAGAATAATGTTTTTAAAGAATAATAATTATACTGATTTTAAGAACTTAAGAACATTCATTTAAAAATAAATGAAAAATATAATAATATGTGAGTTAAATCAAAGATGTATTTATATATACGTGAATACAGGATTTGTAATGCTTTGATAGAAAAATTAAATTTAATATGTTTCTACTTCAAATATAAACTGGGATTAGATATGCCTTTATAATACACAGATTAAAAATGTTTCTATGTAAAAAATTAAATTGAATGAATGTGTTTCTACTTCAAATATACACCTGTATCAAAGATGAATTAAACAAATGAATAACTCAAATCTACAAAGCTGAATTCGAGAATTAATCTTTTAATATAAATGAATGACTTGAACCTACATCCATATGCCTGAATTAAAGATGAATTAAGTACACTTAAATCTACAAATCTGAATTAGAGAATGTTTTAATATAAGTGAATGACTTGAATTTAAACCCAGACACTTGGATCAAAGATGAATGACTTAAATTTATATCCACATACCTGTATCAAAGATGAATGACTTGAATTTATATCCATGTACCTGGATCAAAGATGAATGACTTGAATTTATATCCATAAACCTGGATCCCAGATGAATGACCGAGATTTGCATCCAGATACCACAATCAAGGATGCATATTTTTTTACAGAACTTATAGTTGAAGGACTTATTGCACCAATCATCAATGATTAAATGTAAACCAAACTGATCTAGGAATATATGCGCATACAGAAAATATCAATCCAATAACTTTTGTGGTCAAATAAATCATTGTTATCTAAAACTAATCTATCTAGTCAGTTTCATTTTATGTCACTCATCATTTATTGCATTTGTTCACAAGAATCTCATGCCTCCTGAGCTATGTTCAGCATAGCCAGATCTGAATAAGTAAGTAAGGTTGTGGTAAGCTGGAACTCTAGTGGTGCTGTTTGGGAAACCAAACAAACAAATTTTCTAGATGTTTCCAGTCTCTTGAATGCTACATCCTCTGATGAGCAGGAAATATTGTTGTAGGGTGGTAATATAAACATTGGGTAATGCCAATCTTTGTTTCCATCTTGCAATATGCTTATCAGGAAATAGTTACAACTGATAATAGAGGTTGGTAGATACCATATCAGAAATTAAACTTTTTGGGTAAATACAGCTTGTTACATATAAGATTCAGGCATTCGTACAGATGATATTATAAATTGTTTCAGATCTTCCTGAAAAGCAAGTGCAATAAGAAAAAGCCAAGTGACACTTTCTACTGCATTTTTTGATAATATAATGTGCATTTAAACCATAGACTGTAAATGCTTCACCTATAATAAATCATTTATTCATTATATTACCAGTTAACTTTACCTTACTTTAGAATCATTTACATCTGAGTAATCAATAAAAACAGATGATATAGTATTATAAAATATTTATTTCCAGAATGACCTATTTCTGGTTTTTATTTTTATCAATATAGACTAGGATTCACAGCTAGAACTAAAGCTCTTATGCACCTAGAAGCCATTTTCTATTCTTTTATACTACTGAAGTTAATAACCTAAAATTTAAAAAAATCCTATGATTTCAAACTCAGGCTAACTCACTTTATAGCTATATATTTATGATACCATGTCAGTTTCTATTTATTTTTGAGATTTCAGTTTTACTTCAACAGTGGGTCCCTTCTGCCCTTTGGCTAGGAATATTAATATCAATATCAGATATCTCTCATATGCTTACTAATGTTTCCAAGAGCAGTTATCTTTACTCTATTTTTAGAGGCATCTATTGTAGGTTTGAGAAATCAATGGGCATAAAATGGTGTTAGCTTGCAATAGTATAATGGAATAAAAAATGTTTACTAAATGATGAGTGAACTAGTTCCAGTTTTGAATCTTTATCTTCATTTATCAAGATAAAGCAAGACATTAATTAATTTTGAGATAGGGATTTTATAGCATCACATCATAGTAAATCACTCTAGAGTAAAATGAAGATAATCATTCTTGAAAAAATAATGTGACAGTTGTTGTTTTGATTATATTGTTGATTTATATTACATATAGTCAGTTTTTCAGAAAGAAAAAGAAAATCCATGATGAACATGAGGCAACAGTTCTATTCAGTTGAAAAAATATTGTTTGTTCCCTCCATGAAACATCAATCAGGAAAATTGACTGACACAGCAATGACCTTGAAATTATAACATTACTATGGTAGAGTTAATTTTTTTTTTTTTATTTAGAATATTACATCAGGCTCATTTTGCTGTTGACAATTTTTTATTATTCATTATTAATAATTTGTATATAATTAATAAAAAAATAATTATTTGTTTCTCTACAGGTTTATTTTAGTAAAGAGTATTTTCACTTTGGTCTGTAGAATAGTATACTATAAATAAACATGAGGTTATTTCAATTATATGTTTGACTATATAGTTAGCCAATTTATGAGTCAGAATAATAAAGTTGAAGAAAAATAACCATCTATGTATATATCACATGTTGGGCAGATAATTTATATGATGGAATATTTGATCAGATCAGCAAACAAATATATATATTATAAAAGGTAGTGATGCAAAATACAGGTCTCCACACTTTCATGGGCCACATTTCAGATATGCCACATTTAGAATTATTGGATTTATACATAATGTACAATAATGATTATTTGAATAAGTCCAGCTTTTCTTTTGTCACAATTTTCATTTCTTTAATAGAAGCTTCATTGCATTATAGATAAGCTACCTTCATTATTCTGTTATCGTTCCAACACAATCCACTGCTCACTTTTTCTGTTATCTAACAGTCTTTACAGCATAACTTGTTAGAATGTATGACTCAGTATAGAATATATATTAAAAAAAATAAAAGATTACATTTGATACAGAATTTGAATTTAATAAGTTTAATAAAATAATAAATACAGTTTATCACAAACTAAATTATTCTTATTATAAATTGAAAACATTCATACATACATCAATGTGTACCATAAAATTATTAGGAAAATAAGATTTGTTAAATATACCAGTAGATTTATTTTACTATATGCCTAAATTCTAGTTATAGACTTTTATATAATAATAAAATAATAGTAGAATATAATAGTAAAATGCCAGACCATAAGCCACTTTGCTAAATGAATTATTCAACAAATGGTAATAGCTAAAAAAAAAAAAAATCCTGCTATTTTCTAAAATAAAGCAGTGATAAGATGATGTGTGTGTGCATACTCCATATTCCCTCAAAAATAAAATCAGTATATAAATCTCAATGACATTTAATAATATATTAGATTTAAAAACATGATAATTCTAAATCTTAAAAATTATAGGATAAAGCTATTTAAAATGTACATTTTAGATTGTATAAAATTTGAATTCTCATCTACAGTTTATATCTGTAATTTGTGCATTTCATGAATTTTATTAGAGCTCTCTAATGTATAATACTTTTTAAGTTGATTCTTTTGCTAGTTAAATACAATACTTTATCTTTAATTACTAATTTCTTTAACACATTTGTTCTTGAGTTTTCGACTTCTTCCATATTCAATATCTTATGGCAACCAAACATGATTTAATAGGCAATAACATTTTTTTAGGCAGTAGGTAATTTAGCTGGATATTATTTTTTCACTTATTAAATAGGAAGAAAAAAACAATTCAAAAATGGAATATCCTATGTAACCATGCTAATATATTTATCTACTTTGTTGAAATATATCATAATTTTAGTGATATAAATGAATTATAAATCTGCTGTAGCAATTAGTTAGGCTATCAAAAACTATGACTGGAAAATACAGGTGAATTATTCCCTCTTCTTCCTGATGACTATCTAAAGATTTCTAATCTAAATAGAATGCTGACCACAACCAACGCTTCTATTTACATTAAGTCAACTGCTCAAATAATCAATATTGTTTGATAAATATGGTGTTACTTAATTTAAATTATTAATTACAGTACTTCAGTCAAGTGCTTGGTTTTTTTTTCATAGACTTCAACATTTAATTTTCACACAATTTTAATTTATATTCAATCTTAATAAAATTAATTCTGATTACAAAAGTGGTTATGAAGTCACTTTTATGTTATCTTTTCACATTTTTGACATCATAAAAAATAATATTTGAAAGTAATGAGTAGAATAATTTCTTTATCAATTTTTTTCTTTTGATTTTAATAAAAATAATACCCTCAATAAACATAAATATTCAATTATTTTAGCTTTATGTAATTATTTTAAATCTATTCTGAAATAATTTCTGAAAGATGAGAATCGATAAATCACTCTCGAATATTTATACATATGTTTTTAAAAAACATGACATAAAACTTACTTTTATCAATTATGATTTTAATGATATTAAAACTTTGGCAATTTATAATAATGTTGAACCTTTTGTAGTAATTTTAATCTTTTTTAATTCTGTATTGAGCTATATTGTTAAGCATATATTTATTGAATTAAAGCTTTGTTTAAATTCTATCAAGGGTAATAGTATATTATTTAAATGTTATCATAAACATTTTCTTCTCAATCTTTATGTAAAAATTTAATTTTAATTTTTTTCCAACTATAATCAATAGAATAATTTATTTTGTAAAAATATAATAAATATATAAATGGAGATTTAAAATTTTTAATTTTATTAAATTACTATAGCAAAAGTATTTTTAAATCTATCATCATTTTCAATTATTATCAATTCACTGCTGAATAAAATCAAGTTTAAAATTGGTCATCATTTCAGGAATTTTATCCATATACCTCACATGAAGTCCTATTATCTCCTGGGATTCATTTAAGACTGCAACTATCTATTTATTGCATCTCTTCCAAGAATATATTGTGATGATCGCACATATTGCGGTCACACATATAAATATTAAACATTCAAAGAATATTAAATATTATGTTTGGGAAAAAAAAAGAAAAAAAAGCAAGCTTGGAAAAAATTTACAGAACAAAGAAATGTTTCAACTAATTAAAAAAAGAGAGGGAATTAGAATCAAAAGATTCTTATCTTTTACCCTCCAAAGTTCGGGTTTTGGTGAAATTAAAATATAAAATTAGAGATATTGGAAATGTATGTTAAAAAATAAAGCGATACAGAAATATAAATAAAATGCAAGTTAAAATCCGATTTTGAAAGAAAGTAAAGTTTAAAAAAAATAAAAAAACCTTTATAGCGCGCAAAACAGAGAAAGTTAGACATGATCAAAAGATAAGGATCTGGGTTTTAAAGTACACATTTGACGATAAAAGAAATGCGTGTATGGAGTGTATTTGAAGCAGGATATAGACAGAAATAATAAATGCTTGTCCAAATTTAAAAAAAAAAAAGAAAAAAAAAAAACATGTATTAAAATCTGTTTAATTAAAATCAAGAATATTGAAATACATAGTGCTATGAGAGTGGGTAAAACCAATTTACATATGGCCGAAGGCATAGTAAGAAAGAAGGTGTGAATAAAAGTGAAACAAAGGATCGGAAGGACAAAGGCTGGTGGAATTTTTTTAATTAAAAAATAAAAAGTTTTTCAAGAGAGATTAGAGCTAGAGACTTCGTGTTGA